>ML814324.1:216863-264654 GCA_009831015.1 Picea engelmannii | reverse complement strand
AGAGTTTGGTCGTTGAGCAGCAGATTCATACTTTGATATAATCTTGTCAATATAAGTCTTTCTTCCTCCTCTTCCTCTACCCCTGCCACCTGTAGGGTCAGTGTCTTTGGGGTCTCCACATCCTCTCATGAAATCTTTGTATCTAAAAAATCATAAGTGCTTTTGAAATCTATAATTACCTTCCCCGGCAACGATGCCGAAATGTTGGTCACTATAATTGCTTATTTAACTAAACAATCAAGTGCTACATAAATTGTCAACCCAGGGAAGTCCATTTATTTCAAAGGTAACCACGCACTATATATGCTCAATCTCAAAAGAAACTTAGAGTTGTAGTAAAAACATATTAATCACACTTTGCCTTGAACAAATTGAAGTTCTAACTTGAATTACAGGAAAGTAATCTACATGTTGCAGAGTTCAATGTTTAAAGAAATAATTGTCCAAAGAATCCTGGATTACATTAAGAAGATAACAACCTGGAAAAGAAATATTTCAAGACACTACAAAAGGAAAGACCAACTATTCTATAACCAGAGAACAAGACCTTATTCTCAAAGCAGGAATCTTCAGCACCTGTTTCCGATCACCACACTTTTATGAACTCATTGCTAATTGAAATGATTGACACACACTGAAGGCTAATTATCTCTAACAGAGAACAAGACCCTATTCCCTAAGCAGGAATCTTCAGCACCTGTTTCTGATCATCACACTTCATGAACTCATTGCTTAACTGAAACAATTGACACACAATGAAGGCTAATTATCTTTAACAGAGGACAGGACCCTATTCCCTAAGCAGGAATCTTCAGCACCTATTTCTGATTAGCACACTTTCATGAACTCATTAAAATAATTGGCATACGCTGAAGGCTAATGATCTCTAACAGAGAACAGGACCCTATTCCCTAAGTAGGAAACTTCAGTACCTGTCCCTGATTATCAAACTTTCATGAATTCACCAAATAGGATTGCTAACTAGAATGATTAACAGTTACCCAAGCATGAATCATATGAAAACAATGTAACAATCAGTAAAGCAGAGTTTCAGCAAGACAGAGTTCAGTAAAGTAGTGTTTCAGCAAAACAAAATTTAATCAAGGCATGAACAAAAATAACACTAATACACTATAAAGATAATGGGTGAATCTTGTGAAGAAGGTGGGCCCTCCCTTCTCACAATATTCCCTTGAAATGAAAGGAACTTAGAGAGAAATGATCAAAACAGTCTTTTATTCATCTTTCAACTGTATCATATTACAATCTGAAGTAAAATACGTCCTTCTCTATAAATCCTTTCTTAGCTAAAACATAAGGTCCTCTCTAATGATGATTTCCTCTTATTTAAAGAGGAGAATCTCCTCGATACAATTTGATCATCAAATTACAATTGCACATTTGAATCCTATTCTTAGTCAGATCTGATTTCTATACTAGAATAGGGTATCCTAGTCTCCCATAACATAATGCTATTACAAGTGCTGAGTGAGGTGTTGCTATTACGGCTGGAGTAACAGCTTCTTTATTTGTCTTCTTGTTACTGTTGTTGTATGTTGTTTCAGCATCGCAAATCACAGGCTATTTCAGCCACGGGATTTGCGTTTTCACTGTTTTAGCAACTTGGTCTCAGGCAGCAGCGATGGTTAATGTTAGCTCAAGGTGCGGCTGTCGTGGTCAATGTAACAGTTTTGTGTTGTTGTTTTAGCATCGTAGACCGCGGACTATGTAACAACTTCTTCTGTGTGAGTTGTTGTTTCAGCGTCGTTGACCACGGACTATGTAACAACTTCTTCTGTGTGAGTTTCTATTTCAGCATCGTTGAACACAGAGAGTGTAGCAGTTGTTGTTTCAGCATCGTAGACCATGGAGAGTGTAACAGCTTCTTTGTGTGAGTTGTTGTTTCAGCATCGTAGTCCAAAGATTGTTTCAGCCACAGGGTTTTCATGCTTTAACTGTTTTAGAAACAGGCCTCAATGCTAATCTGCAGTTCAAACTATTTCAGCACTTATACATTTCTGATCAATGGTTAAGTACGAGAGTAATGTAAAATTATATGCAAAACAGATTAAACATATAGTAAAGAGAAGAGACATTGTATACCTTTGGAAAGATAGGATAAAGTGATAATGTGAGTTTAAATGTGAGTGAAATAAGGGTGTAATGGTGGCAAAAAGTGTTGGCAAAAAGGTACATTGTAGGGTCCTAACAGGTACATGACATGAGCCTATGGTTGGATAGAAGATACCCAATTCACATGGAGGATATCCATCATCTTATTGGATTATCCATCGAAGGCGAGGATGTATCCAAAGGATTTCAATGTCCCAGCAAACATGGGAGGAAAAAGGGAGAACCCATTTTGTATGAACGATTTCATACACCGAAGGGGGAGGGGGCACACAACCAATATTGACCACATTATACCCGATACAGTCAAGGCTTCTTGCTACATAATTTCTATCAAGGTCATGCGGTTGTATTACAAAGGAGAATGTGCATTTGATGCCCTGTCAGTGGTAGATTTTTGCGCCAACAATGATGTGTTCAATTGGTGTAGGTACTTACTGGAAGAACTCTTAGTGTATTGTGAGTAAGCTTAGGAGAAGGGAGAAAACTTAACTTATAGATACTTGTTAGTTTCATTCTCCATGTTGAAGCGGATGCCACCTGCCGGAAGACCACTATCACCAACTGACAAGGGCTGACTAGCAAAGATGTTCAAGCCTTGGAATTCAAAGTCAGACTTGGAGAACACTCCCTTCAACAACACAACATTCTCTAAATGGTACAAATGATCGTTGGACGCAACTCAGAGGTTGCGCATACCTCAAGAGTTTCTCAACCTAAATACGTGGAACATCGCATTTAACATGAACTACCACCATACATTTGTATGGCCAAGGCATGCCAAGTGGGAATACTTTCACTCCCAGATGTTTCCATTTTACCTGGATGAGGAGGCATTCCACAAGGAGGTCATGCCATGGACAGGATTTAAACACAACCCACACAAGTCCAGGATGCACTACCTTCTGCTAGTGGAAATTTTGAAGAAAAAGGGTTGGGAAGCAGGGGTAGGACTGAGCTCAGGCTCAGAGGAACAAAAGAAAGATGTTCCAGTGTAGACAGATTAAGGGGAGGAGGAAGAGATGCAGCCAATGGAGCGCAAGAAGATAACATTACCCATGTTCCCACAGCTTCCAGAGCAATCCATGTTGATAGGTAAGGATGTCAAATAAATCTTCAGCGCTTCCTTCGTCGAGGACCCATTCGCCAAGAAACCCAGGATGAGAATATCCCTAGTAAAGGTTATGAATCCCCAGCCGATATCATCCACCATTCCTCACACTCGAGCAACATCTTGAATGACCCAAATTATTAATATCCAGGATGACCCTGAGCATGAAACCACTCCATCCACCCCCATCATTACTGAACAACCCCCATCACCCCCACAAGCCCAGTCGTCACCTCGATAAATCACCGTCCCTTCCCAAACCACTGGCTTGAAGCCCATGTAGTTGGACCCTCCCGAGCTACATGAGCAGAGACTAGAACTCACTGGTCCAAATCATGAATCCCAGATCCAAAAAAGTTTCCCCTTTGTACCAATTTAGGACACTCCACCTTCAATGAAAATACAAACTGTAGCAAAACTACAAGTTCTGAGTCCTCAATTCACTCCCTGAATGACCAATGTTGAGGGTGCTATCCAAAAGAGAGAAACCCCATATGATAAGGTCCAGAAAGAGGTATAGGTATCATAATTCCAAATTGAACCTGATACGACATCAAGACAGAGTTCAATGCCGTTGCAGGAACAAATGGAGCTAGTACTCCAAAACCCACAACGTGCGCAGAGATGATGCATCTCTTCCTGGAAAGAAAAAAGGTGCTACCTTTCCTTCCATTAGCGTTGAGGTTTAGACTTGCACGAGGTCCATATACAGGAGAGGAAGATGTGGAGATGCCCTCAGATCATTTGACAGCTAGTGGAATCCCACTGTAGGTTCGAGTACCCAGGGAGGCCACCCCTTCTTCTGTTGACCTCGCATAGTGGCCATCAACACAGTTAGTAGGGATGATTAGAACCTCAACTGATCAACTAGATCAGAGGCTCCAACAGGCCAAAAAGGATGCAAATTTTGCAAGCGAGGAAGCACTCCTTGACCAAGCATGAAGGAAACAAGAGAAATATGTCAAGGTTCAGGTGGAGCAGAAACTGGAAAGAATCCAGGAGAAGCTTGTTGAAGCTTGACCAGAGACAAGGAAGGAAACACCACAACTACCAGAATCTAGTGCCGCAGGAGATCTTGAGCAACATATTGAGCTACTCCAGGGAGCATGGTCACAATTGGCCATTCGTGTAGAGAAACTTGAAACACAGTTGTGGGAGAGCCAATGTGAAGCGGAGCAACAACCCAGGAAGCTTCAAGAGCATATGGAAAAAGTAGTGTTGGAAGTTAATAACACAAGAGAAACACTGCACAAACGCATAACCGAATGCATGAGGATATTTTGTAAAGTTAGCGATTGGATGGGTATCATTGCAAGGTGCATCCAAACTCTGGAGGATGTACACACAAGGATACAGTCGCTCAACGAATAATTTGTGGTCAGCATGGATCCATTAGAGCAGCAGGAGAAATTTGATCAGATTCAATAGGAAGACAACAAGTCGAATGCTATGTTTGAAGTGCAATTAGTAGCTAAGAAAGAGTTGCATGAATTTTGATCGATCGTTCAAACAACATACATGCATATGCATTAGGTAGATGCTATATCTGATTCCTAATGGAACTCCCTGGTCGCATCCAAGCCTAAAGGATTCATTATATATGTGACTCAACAATTCATAGCTGAAGCCTCACTCCTTTCTAGGAAGTGGTAGGATAAGATTATCAGTTTTCAAGAAGTTAGTAAGCAGGCCTTGGAGTTGGTCCCAGAGTTGGGACCTTCATTTGAAGAGGTGGAAAAAGAAAGAGCGCAAGTAGAATATTAAAGAAAAGTGGAGACAGAGGATAAAGGAAAGAAACATGCACTCCCAGAAGCCACAGAAGAGCCAAGGACTTGACTCGAGGGCGAGTCAAGGATTGTGGTCAGAGCCTGTTGGGCCCTTATTTTTTTGTTAGAAGTTGTGAAAGGAAGACTATAGTCCCAATTTTGGTCAAACAAAAGGTGCACAAGACACAAAGGAGATGGACATTGGAGCAAGAAAAGAATAAGAAAACAGTTGCAAAGAGGGACAACGTAACACCAGCAAGTAAAAAGAAGTTACAACAGAACCAGAACAAGAAAGAATGTGGAGCCTAAAGCTAGAACATCCCACTCGCCTTATATATATGAGATGCATATGATTGTAAAGGGTTATATGGAATAGTTGATATAGATGGGTAGAAGGTATATAGGGAATGGACAAACTAAATGTTCTGTGATTGTAAATTGTATCCAGTTTTGGGAAAAGGGTAGATAGACCACTGAGGCATGAGTTCGAGGCCAGAATCTTGTAACAAAGACATGGTTGTATCTGTAGAATTGTATATGAGAAGAGAATTTGATAATATATATGGAAGGACCTGAAATTTTGAAATATTTTGTGTAATTCTCTGTTCATGGTTATGAGTTGTCTCTCACTTTACTTATTTATGTCTGATAAGATCAATGAACTATAACTATTTGCAAATGTTGTCACAACTTGATTGTCTTTATTACCAGTTATGAATGAGTTCATATATGTCCTTTGATTAGTTCTTCTTACGCAAGGATATGGTGAATCTTGAAGATTCTAGAAACACGCCTAAATATTCTCCTTGCCCTTCCCTATCTTCTTGTCTTGGTTGTGCTTCGGGTGAGAATTCTTCTCTCCGGTGGAGATGAAAATGAAAGTTCTCTAGAC
This sequence comes from Picea engelmannii, assembly GCA_009831015.1. Taxonomy (NCBI): domain Eukaryota; kingdom Viridiplantae; phylum Streptophyta; class Pinopsida; order Pinales; family Pinaceae; genus Picea; species Picea engelmannii. The sequence continues at coordinate 258,755 of ML814324.1, read as the reverse complement.
TACTCGGTACCTTTTTTTGGTAACCTGAGTAGGACCTTGGTATTAATAATTCCACCCCAACAAACGGAAAATGGGGAGCGTGCTGGAAATAGAGGAAAAGCAGCGTTGAAAATAGAGGAAAACCAACGCCGAGAAAAAGCAGTTACAAAGTGGATAAACTTTTGCAGAGCAGTTGGAAAGTGGAAAAGCACCGAATTGGAGAATGGTTGGATCGTGGACTAGCTAAGATTGAGCAGTTGGAAAGTGGACAAACCTAATCCACTTAAGGTTAGGGTTTTTGTAAGGGCTTTGTCCCATTTTGTTGTATAAGTAGAATGTATTAGGACTATGAAAAGGTTTTCTTTTAGTTGGTTAGGAGTTTTTGTTGAGAGATTGGTTAAAATATCTCAACCTTGTGAGGGCTATTGTGATATGTGGAGATCGATTGTAATAGAGAATGAAATATACAGTGCACAACACTAGATTTTGCATGAAGAATAATAAAGAGTTGAAGAGAATTATCTTTGTGGACATAGCCCCAGGAGGGGGTGAACCACAGTATATTTGGGTTCTATGTGAATGTTTGCAATACTCTTGATTATATTTTCTTTAATGAGTTTTATGATGAACATGTTAGAATGATAAAGGAAATAATACTGCACACTAAGGATACACTAATGAAATCTATAGAATAGTACTAAATATAGGAATATCATAGCGAGTATTCAAATCTGAATCTTATGCTACAGAAGATGAATAGATGTCATTTAGTATATGTTGTCATAATGGTTCATGAAGTCTGTTGGAATAGTTGATTCACTGGTTCGAGCTAAGGTCCTGCTAGGGATAGCTTAATAAATGAGGGTTTAAGAGATAGTTGTTGAGTAGATCTAATATCGATAGAGAAACACATCCCATCCCATGGTTTCAGAGATATGAGTCCTGCGGCCACCCATTGAATCCATCCCAAGTGAGACTACGTAATGTACTTTGTGCATTGTGTTGCCTTCTAGTATCCAGAAGGGTCGATGGTAGAAGGAAATTTGGTAATCCTGTAGTTAGAACCCATGTCAACCCAAAATAGACAACAATGGTTCTGTTGTCGGTTGGAACTCAAAAAATTAGATCGGGAGGGATGTATTACGCAGTATAGCATGAGGTCTTAAGAAAGGGGATGTTTTTAGGTTGGAACCCCATGAAAGAGGAGATTGAAATATGGTTGACAGTTCAGGAACTAGCATTTTCCCACAAAGATAATAGAATCCTTAGGTTTAAGCCAAGACAATACTTGGAGATATATGTATTCAACAAAAGTGTTGGCACAAAAGTGATCATACTAGGGTACTTCTTAAGTTACCAACAAAAGGTATCAAAGTAGTCTAGAGCGATGGAATGTTCATCTTCCTAGAAGGGAAGAAGCCTGACCCAAAGAGCAACTGAGACAAGAAAGAGAGGGAAGGGTAAGGAGAATACTTAGACATACCTATGAGTTATCAAGATTCATATTAGTCTTGCGCAAGATAGATTAAGCCTGTAGCAGTTCTGAGCAATTCCTAACTAGGAATAAAGAAACAAAGTTGTGTCACCATTCATAATGAATAAATTCAAGCATATAAGACATAACAGATAATGTAGAGAAACATTCAGTACAATCAGAAGACTAAATACACAAGATATATCCAAAATTTGGGCCTCCAATTATATTAACATATCAGATTCTTCTCACAGCTCGATTCTCACACACAAGTAGTCAGAGGATGCTCCTCATCATATATGGGGCAATGTTATAGTATCTTTCTCCTTTACATCTAGACTAATACAAAACTCAGATACATTGATATTTTGGTTCTTACCCAGATCTCCAAACTCAGCTATGCTATTAGTATGGATCATTACAATAGTGACTCTAGTCACAACATCAATACTAACAACAACAATCACACTACCAATCCTAGACCAAAAACTCTAGAAAAAAATATAATAAAAACAGTCCATCCCAGCAACCCTTTTACAATCATATCAGTATCATATATATAATATGATCTTTAGGTTTGTTGGTTGAGAACTCGAGAGTTCTCTCTTCTTCTTGATATTGCTGCAACCTCTTTCCTCAAAACTGATGTCCAACTTGTCAGCAACTTCTACAACTTTTGTTTACCAAAATGAAGATGCAATATGTTGTGCACAACTTCTATCCATAAAAATGAAGGGCCCAATAGGCTCCAACCACAATCCTTGACTTGTCCAGAGTAAAATCTTTGGTTCTTCTATGGTCTCTAGGTTGGCTCGTTGTTCTTTATTTCCTTCTAGTTCCAAGTTGTTTCCATTTCCCACTTGGAATGTTTCTTCTTTATCTTCTTCAAATGAAGGGCCCAACTCAAGTACAAGTTCTAGGGCTCTCTTCCTGACTTCTTGAAAGTTGTCCACTTTTTCCTGCCACTTTCTAGAAAGTAGTGAAGCTTTAGCAACAAACTGTTGAGTTTCATTTGTAATGCATTCTTTGGGCTTGGATGAAATTAAAGAGTTCCATTCTGAGTCAGCTATGGCATCCACTTGATGCATATATAGATACATTTTCTAGACGATAGGTTGAAACTCTCGTAGTTCCTTCTTAGCCACAGATTGAGCTTCATATAGTGCATTGATAGCATTGTTCGCCTCTTGGATTTTTTCAAATTTCTCTTGTTGTTCCAATAGATCTAGGGTGTTGGTTGCTTCTTCGTTGAGCGATCAGATATTCACACGCAAGTCCTCCAATGTTTGTTTGTTCCTTGAAATGATTCCCATCCAATCGATGATTTCTATGAAGATGTTTTTGCATTCTTCAGTCCTCCTATGCAAGGTTTCTCTTGCATTTTTTCCTTCTAAAATGAATTTCTCCAGTTTCTCTTATAGATTCATGGGTTGAACTTCAACTTCTCACTTACTGTCTTGCAACTGTGCTTCAATATTTTCTACTCTTTCTGCCATCTCTGACCAGGCTCCCTAAAATAATTTTATCTTCTCCACATGCTCACTTGTTGCACTAGATTCTGGCAGTTGTGGCGCTGTCCTTCTAATCGTTGTCCAAGCGTCTGTGAGTTTTTCCTTTACTTTTTCTATCTTCTTCTTTGTCTGAATATTTGACTATTCCTCCTCCATTCATCGTTCTTGCACAAGGATTCCTTCTTGTTTCCATAAATCATCTTCTCATTCAGCCTGCTAGATCCTTTTCTCAATTTGGTTAGTTGAGGCTCTGATTATGCCTACTAGTTGCGCTATTGGAAATTGAGCGAGATTGTCGGATGAAGGAGTGACATCCAGAGGTACTCGAACTTGTAGTGATAGTCCACTGGCCATCGAATTTTTAGATGGTGTCTCCACCTATTCTTCCCCTGGGGATGGACCTTACAACTGATGTGAAAGTCTAGTCTCCAAAGCCTTTGGAAGTAGAGGGAAAATTTATGTATTTTCCGGGCAAATCTGTAACAGTTCTACACACTGTCGTGGATTCTGGAGTATTGTTTCCAACTATTCTTTCAAAGATGTTGTGCTCTGCCCTGATGTGGTTTGGGTTTCTTTCTGAACCGTCTATGCACCTGCCCCTATTTGTAATGAAAAAATTTTATTTTCTCTCCTGCTAATTGGAACCTCAACATTAGTTGTTGAGAGAGGAATCTGGGTTCCAAGGACTTGTGGTATTGGCACAAGTTGTGGAATTTACTTTTTCTAGCTCTTCACTGAAGGTAGAGTGCCAGAAATATGTACCAATGGAGTGACTGACTAGAACTAGGCTTCAGTATGTTCTGGTACATTCTCAGGTGGGTCAGGGAGATCCAGCTGCATGGGCTCGGGCAAAGTGGGCTGGGATAGAATAATTATTTCTTGTGGTGGCAATGGGGCTTATGGTGGAAATGGAGCTTGCTCAATGATGATGGTTGTGGAGGTGGTGGTGTCTAGTTCGGGATCATTTGTGATGTTAATCACAGTCTGGGAAGCTCACGTGGCAGCTCTAATATGAGGTACAACCGAGGATATTGGTTTTGTTTTATGATAAATACTTCTTCAGGGTTTATTGATTGAGGGATCCCCTATGAAAGAAGTAGCTAGGATGTCATTGAAAATTTTTCTTGATAACATGACTTGGTCTGGAAGATATGGAAACATAGGAAACATCCTCTTCTTGGGCTCCAGAGGTTCTACATCCTCTTCTTCTTCTAAGTCTGTTGTCATGTGGACCTTCTACTTCTTTTCTGTTGGGCTGGAACTCAGACCTATGCCTTATTCATGCGCCTTTTTCTTTAGGAGATCTGGAGGAAAAGGTAATGCATGCCATACTTGCATGGATTTGACTTGACACCAGTCCATGACATGAATTATTTATCAAATGATTCCTCATTCCTCGACCTCGCATGCCTCGACCAGAAAAGGGTATTGTGGTGATTCAGGCCAAAGGCTATGTTCTAGGTATTGAGGTTCAACAACTCCTATGGTATGTGACACCGTTGAGTTGTGTCGATTAACTGATTGTAACATTTTGTAATGGAGATATTGTTGAACTCCATGTTCTCCTGATCTGACCCTGCATGCCATGACTCAAACATTTTTGCAAGACGACCTTTGTCCACTGGTGCCAACTATCTTCCCATGGGTGGATTCCATTTCCACATTACAAACACTACTAGTAGGTATCCATATTTGAAAGTTTTTCCTTTCTCCTGATCTTCCTCAAAAGCGACTAGGAGTTCCTCTAATAGGTAGTTGCACTAGTTGAATACAACTCCATTTGTGCAGAAGTCTGCTACTGAAAGAGAATATAAGGTGCATTTTCCCTTGTAGTAGGAATGCATGACCTTGCTCTTAATTAAATAGAAGGTTGTCCAGACTGTTTCTATAATTATTGGGTCAATATTCATTGTTCTCCCACCTTTATGTGTGTGGAACTTCTCGTACAGGCTAACTTCACATTTCTTCTTCTCGTGCTTTCTCGGGCCTTGAAATCCTTTGGACACATCCTCACCATCGAGAGATAATCTGATGAGCTGGTGGATGTCATCCACATGATTTAGATATCTTCAGTTGAGCCATAAGCTTCTGTCATGCACTTGATTTATTAGAAACATTATGCATCGTGCAACCTCGCCAATGGTTCCAAAGACTGATAGATCCCTGAGGTGCATAATTGTGGAGTTGAATAGCTTGATGAACTTTGGATTTGAGACAAGATACATGCCTCCCATTATATTTGGTACCAAGTCATAGAAAGTGGTAATGTTCATCTGTGGAAATAATACTTGGTCCATCAGATCAAGGTCCAGAAGTTTCACTTGCTCTGTCTTCCCCTTGACATCCCCAAAGATCTCGATCCTAGGATCATACGGCTCATCTGGGATTGCTTCCTTGGGAGATGAACTTTGGCCTTTTGTTTCTCTTAGAATGATATCTATGAAGTGTTGATAAGTTGGGTGAGTTGGGGTCATGTTTGTGACTGGGGAATGCAAATCCCTCAGGGTATGCGTGATTGCAGAAAATTCAAAATCAGAGGGTAGCTAGCAACAAAAAATGATTTTCGCTCCACACAATCACAAGGTATTATAAATGGATAAATGGAAAAATTTGTAGGCACACATAAAGAAACTCATTATTAGGCCATAAGCACAATCTTAGGCTTAGGTGTCTGATAGGATGGATAATGAGGTAAGATCTATCAAGTGATCTAGGATTTTAATGAATGGATTGACAGAGGCATGATCGAGCTGAGGGGCTTAAATTTTTAATGGTTGAGAAGAACATTGGGGATATCGATGGTATCTGCGCATATCATGCCTTTATGGATTAACAAAATTTTTTGAAGGGTTACAATGGCTATCATAAAGGGTACGACTGGACATAATGCATATGGCACATGGGTTGGGATAGATTTCAGATTCACCTTCCCTTCGACCAAAATGGGGGCCCCCATGATATTTAATGACTTCATTTAATGTAATGGTGGCTTTTCCGATCCTGTGTGGTTGAGTAATCAGTTATGTGAAAAATCAACACTTAGAATGAAAAAGAAGTATATGTCATGGCGCAACAATGCACACGTTGATGTTATTAACTGAATTAAAGAAATTATAGGAAATTAAAATCTAACTATTGTACATGCTCCTTTGGACTGGAGAAACTATGATTTGGATCAAGCATGAGAAATGTAGGGTTTAAGGCGGGTGCCATTCACCCACCCTGGTCGAAGGATACCATTCAGTTGTGCGAGCTTGACTGCACCAGAGTGTCAGATTTCCGCAACTATGAATGGACCCAACCAATGCATTCACAACTTGCCTGGATCATTCTAATTTTGGTTTTTGTAGAGTAGTACCTTATCTCTGTGCAAAAACTTTTTGGCCTTAATTTTCCTATCATGCCAAGCTTTATATCTATGTTTCTCAATTGTTTGATGAAAATCTGCTAGAAATCTTGCTTCCTCAAGTTATTGAAAGTATGCAATCCTTTGTGCAACCGATTCATCATCTGTCATGTGTGTAGCTTGTGCTATATAGATACTAGGGGTAATAAACAATGTAGGTAAAACAACTTCTTTACCATAAACCAACTGAAATGGAGTGTACCTGTGTAGCTTCTTCATGGTAGTCCTATAAGCCCATAAAATTGTTGGAACTCTATCGTCCCAGTCTCCCTGTTTGCGCAACATACTTTTGTCAGTCCTCTTTCCATAATTTTATTGAATGATTCCACTATACTGTTAGCTTATGGATGGTAGGGACTTTTCTTATGGTTTTTTATAAGGAATTATGTTGTAAACATTGTGATTTTGATGCTGATAAAGTAACTACCTTGATCATTGGTCAAAATTCTAGGACATCCAAACTGGGTGATGATGTTCTCGAACATTAATCTAGCAGTTGTATCTATCAAATAGTCTTGAACTTCCTCTGCTTCATCCCATGTTGTGAGGTAATCAGTTGAGGTAATGATATATCTGTCCTTTGAGTGCTTATTCGGGGGGTTGATCATTCCAATAAAATCAACATCCCACTTCTCAAATTCCTGAAGTGCTCTGACTGGATGAAGAGATAATTCATCTTGGTGTGACGGTTTTCCTACTCTTTGGAAGTTGTCACAAGATCTAAAATATTCCTTGTCATCTTTAAATAACGTAGCCCACCATATTCTAGCTTGAAGTACCTTATATGTAGTAGCTTTACCTCCAACATGTCCTCCCACAACTCCACTGTGACATTCCCAAAGGATATCGTGTCCTTCATGGCTCAAGACACATCTTTTGAGGATGTTGTCTAGTCCTAATTTGTAAATTTGTCATGTGATCAGTTAATAGTTTGTTGCGCGAACCACCATATGTCATTTTTGGGTAATTTTCTGGGAAGGTCCCTATACTAAGGAAGATAGCAATGTCTTCAAGATACTCTAGGATGGCCTCAATCCTGAATAGGTCCACGTCTGAGAGTTGGTCATCCACTGCTCCATCGTTTTCCCCTGAATCTAACCTAGAAAGATGATCTGGAACTACATTGAATCTTCTTGGTTTGACAATTACTTCGAACGAAAACTCTTGAAAGAGCAGTAGCCACCTACAAATCCTTCCTTTAAGTATTGGTTTATTGAATAGGTACTTCAATTCATAATGGTTAGTAAAAAACTTGAAATGAGAGCCTAACAAGTAGTGTCTAAACTTTTTTAATGCATAAATCATATCTAGACCTTCCCTTTCAGTGGTTGTGCAGTTGCGCTCAGCTTCCAAAATTTTTCTACTGGAAAAGTAGATAGGGTCGTCCATATTCCCTTCCCCTAGTTGCACTAGAATGGCTCCAAGGGCGATGCTTGATGCATCCACATGTAGATGGAATTCCATTTCCCAATTGGGAAATATCAAGATAGGTGCAGTACTTAGTTTTTCTTTGAGAATGTCGAATGCTTTGTCACACTCTGGTGTCCAGTGAAATAGTTTGGAATTCTTTAACAATTTCTCGAGGGGTGCGGTGATAGTTGCGTATCTTCTGATGAACCTATGGTAATATCATATATATCATAGGGTAGAGCATAATATTTTATCACTTATAGGTGGAAACATTTTTAGAATGACTGCAACATTAGCTGGGTCTACTAAGACTCCTTCTTTGCATACAATATGGCCTAACAGGTTGCCATAAGGTATAGAGAAAATACACTTCCTTAGATTCATAGATATATTCATTTCACAACATCTATCAAACATTAACCAGACTAGCTCGACATGGTATTTTAAAAGGCTATATATCGTCCAATCATATATGTAGACTTCTACAAACTTATGGATGAACTCTCGAAATGTTGCGATCACAATCTGTGAATGTTCCCCATTCTTCAAACCAAAGGACATTACGTTATATGTGAATGATCCCCATTCGGTTATGAATGTATTCTTTTTGTTTTCTTCCTCTATGATTCTGAATTGGTGATATCCTGAAAATCTGTCTGTAAATGAATAAGAGTATTTTCCCGCAAATTTATCTAACACTTCGTCACTCAAAGGTCTTGGAAATGGATCATGCACACATGAAAAATTAAGACTTATGTAGTCCACGCAGACTTGACTGTCTTATGCACCTTTCTTACTCTAGATAACTATGGGGATAATCCATTCTACTTCTTTGATTGGGAAAATAAGTCTTTTCGCAAGAATTTTGCCCACTTCTTTCTTGACCTTCTCTTTTATTCTAGGATTAAGTCGGTATGGTATGTGTTTTACAGGTATTGATCTGAGTTTCAACTTGATTTTCATTTCTACAATGGCTCCTTTTATACCTTCATTTCTAAGAACGTTTTCGGGAACAAGTCCTCATACTCCCGTAACAAAATGTGTACTTCATTCATAGTTTTCTCATCCCAGTAATATCCTATCGAAGCTATCTTGGGATTCTTTGCACTCCCTATATTAACTGTCCGCAACTTTAGTGGATGATTATAGGATCTATAGGTGTGACTAGGTATGGTATCCTGAATCTCTCTACTACCTTCCATTTCTTTAATGGATAATTTTCTAAGTTCTTCTAAGTCATCAGGTTTTCCCAGGTCTTTCCCAATTTTACAGCAAGGTACAACTATATTATCAATTTCAATATCCAAACTAGACAGAAGAAAATGAACATGGTCAACAAACACTAGTGGACTTTATCTCTTTTTGCAAATGTCTGTAAATATAATTTCCCTGATTCTTTGAAGGACTTTGTTGAGCTTAGGGTACTTACTTTTAAAGGAGAAATCCTTGCAAAATTGGTTTTGTAAGGTCCGCCAACAACTTGTTTGTCTTCTAGTCTCCTCATGTATATACCAGGACTTTGGAATTGTCCCCAACGAATGGATAAATAGCTAAACCCATAGGTGAGAGGGTATCTCTGCAACTCTCCACTGCTCTAAACAATGCTCAATATGCACTTTAGGGTCAAACTGTCCATCAAACGGTTTTGCATCTTAAAAATCTATGTTCATCTCTTCTTTCAACTGATCCCTACTTTGGAATCAACATCAGATGTCTTGTTTTTCATCTTCCCACTCCATAAGTGAGGCTTTATGGGTGTCCTACCTTTGAGCGGAGGTTTCTTGCAAGGATAAGTTAAGAACAATGATCCTTTGATCCGTCACTATTTTCTCTAACATGCTGGCAGGAAAACTGTGTACCACTGAGGTAAAATCATATGTCGGGGGTTCTCTGACCTCGGTTCCAATCCATCTCATTTGTCTGACATTTGTGAAACGCCTTGAGAATCACTCATATGAACCTTGTTTCCTATTGTTAAACACTACTTCTGAATCCTCGTCAGCAAACTATATTCTTCTCCAACTTATCAATCCATATGCAGTCAGATTTATGTAATCTGGTCTTGTTCCTATTGTTATGGTGTATAATTTTTCAAGAGCATTTGATTCCATATTGGGGTCCACTGGTTCATTATACCTAGTCCCTAGATATGGATTCAAGGGTTGAACTACTTTTATCCCATAGACTCAACGTCTTTGATAATTTAATTATCCTCAGATTCTCCTGGGTCCCGATGTTGCAATCCTCGACATCCTCATCATTTGTAGTGATATTGGGATTTATGGCCACATTGTTTTCATCAAACAACTTTTCCAACAAAACCAATCCTTTGGGGATGATATTATTCTTTAGCTTCACTATGTCCCTTCTAGATATTTGGTTTTGAAAGGGGTCATCGTTACTGCGTGCAGCTACACTTTCATATTCTTCACAACAACACTCATCGTCGATGTTCACATTAGCGAACTCGTCGCTCATCTGGAGAAATCTCTCCACCTGTTTTTCATCCTCAAACACCTACCAATACTTGATATTATTGGGTATCATCGGTCAGTGTTTGAATTCGACCTCATACTTTCTTGTTGGGAAAAATCAGAATTTTAAATACTGAAGCCGAGGTAGCCAAGGCATCCGCAATTTGATTCTTCCCCCTTGCGATCATTGACAATTTATACTCTGAGAATTATTCGAGGAGTTACAGCACTAGGTTCCTATATGCCCTCAATCTGGGGTGTTGGGAATGGTATATACCTTTCACTTGGTTTATGACGTGATCAGATTCTCCATGCACCACTATCCTCTTTGCACCCAATTCTTTCAGAACTCTCAGTCCCAAAATATATGCTTCATACTCTCCCATGTTATTTGTACAATCAAAGGTGAGTTTGTAAGAGAAAATTTTTGAGCCAACCTTGGGAGGATTTATCCATACACTGGCCCCTCATCCTTCCTTGTTGACTGCTCCATCGAAGCTCATGTTCCACATATCATTCTTTGCGTGGTTCCTCGGGTCTGCGTACTCTTCTGCTCATTGCATGACTTCATCCTCGAAAGTCATGACGACCGTCTGCTCTTCCCCTTCAGAGCTCGGGTCATTGTAAAATATTGAGGAGCCGATCTTAGTGTCGATGGAGTAGATAGGGTGGTTATTCAACTAGGACTTGATACTCACCATGTATTTGAGCAACACCTCTCTATACAACTATCTCTCTTGGACGAAGACAAGAATAGTGGCGTACGACATATCCATCTGTGGGGTTCCCTTCAATTTCGTAGCCCATGATCTAGACAATAGCATGCCAAATTTAGGGGGTATATCGACCACAACCACATCCATAACCAGAATCTTAGAATGGATTTGGGCTAGCAACACAACCAAGTCTTTGATCAAACCCAAACATTTCACTTTCCTTGAATCAAAAAAAAAAAAATATCCTTATAGGGCCTGGTGATGTCAAAACCCAACTCGTCCATGATCACCTTGGGCATGAGATTATGCGACGATCCTGAATCCAGCATGACATTATGCAAAGTCATGAAATGGATCTTCAATATGACATAGAATGGGGGAACGTCCTCAGTATCACATGTTTCCTCCACGTGCAAACCAAACAAAATGGCAGGGTGGTCATCCTGGATGTTCAGGGTGTCGGGAGTCTCTCCCATATTTAAAATTTTAATAATATGATTCTGATATTATCCTTTCTTGATGAGATCATTGAAAGGGATAGAGATTTTAATCTCGACCATTTCATTCTAAAATTTAAAAGGGGGGGGAATTTTTCTACCTCCTTGATGCTTGTCTCCCGGTTTGTTTCTGGCACTTTCCTTGGAACCTCCTCCTTCAACTTTCCCTTTTCAGTTGCATCCTTGGTCTGGTTGTCTTTCTTAGGTCGACTCGTGGAAGGGGTGTTCGCCTGAGGTTCCCTTATGGGATTCATCTACTGAGGTTCTGCAAACATCTTTTTTTTCTGAGGTTGTACTACTTTTGGAACTGCATCATGGCATTATGATAAAGCTTCCTGAATTCCTTCATTTCCCAAGATAACATGTCATCAATTTCCAGCATAATATCATCATTTTCACTCATGTATTGATCGCATTATCCCTTCGTAAAGAACACGCGACTGTCTATGTCGTCACAACAATGCATTTGATCTTGGATCATCTAATCAAAATATTTTTCCGCGTAATTGTTCTGGAACAGGGGCCTTATTTGTTGGTCGCCCTGGTCTCTTTGTTCCCTTGCTTGATCTACGGGACCAAACCTCTTCTAAGGTTTTTATTTTTGGGTTGGAGTTCATGTGGTTCTCGGGCGGCGGGCTTATTTCCCATGGACATTCTTTCCATTAGCTTCTCCATCGTCTTTGTCATTAAGTCGAACTTGTCATCCAAGGGTCAAGAAGTCAATGGCTGCACAAATCCTTGGGATTTTTTCCTGCCTCTGTTGAAGCTTTGCTTGATATTTCTCGACACCATCAAGTTTACTTCGACTTCGATTGCATCACTCATCATGGCGTCTAAATTATCATATCTTCTCTCCCTCAATAGAAAGGAGAAATTGTTGTCAAAATATTCGGCATATCAAATCTACACAGTCCCGAGAGGTAGCCAGAATTCTGTGGGAATTGAGTTGTAGACCCTCATGAAACAGGCTAAGAAATATTGCACCATCTCCTTCGACACTCTCTTCATATTGTTGTATTGTGTCAGTAATTGCAAAGGGTTCTTTTTGTCTCCCCATCTAGCAATGAATGATGTTTCAAACGTGGCGAAGTTGGGGATGCTTGTTGCTTGAAGGGCCTTAAACCACTTTCTAACCTCCCCTGAAAGACTCTACATGAAAAACCGCATCTTCACATCTTCATGATCCACCTCTTCTAGATCAACGAAATCATTGAACCAATACAAGTTCTTTTGGGCAGAGGTGTTTCCCTTGGCATCAGACAAATTGATCCTCTGGTTGTAGTTCTAGGGAAAATCATGTAGTTAGGATGGCACATCAAGGGGGGGGAATTTGGCGGCCATTGCTCTAAGGGGTTTGGGATTTGCGGGATGTTCTGAGCATGGACTGTGGCATCTTGCAGGATTTTGTTTGGTGTTAGATATCGAAACCTCTGCTTGTCAAAGAATATATCATCCAAGATGGTTTTTGATTTAGACCTCAACAAATTTTGATCGAATAGGGTGTCAAAATCGAGGTCGTCAATTCTTTGTACACTGTCCTTGGGTAAGGACAATTTTTTGTCTAGGTAATAGAACAGGTCTAGCGCCTGCTCCCTTTCCCTGCGTAGAAGTTTCTCAGGATCACACATGAGCTCTATAGGGTTCGGGTCAGGATTGGCTCTAGTATAAATTGCCTTTGACGCCAGGGTTTTTGAGTCACACTACTCTGTGCTACTGGTCTCCTTTACTGGAGTCATCGGGGTAAAGGTTTCAGCCAATGTATATGATTGGCCCACTGTTACCCTCATGGGTCGAAACTATATCTTTATTTGTTCTCCCAAGGAAAATTTATCCAATTCCTTCCTCGGCAATGACACCAAAATGTTAGCACTCTGCAAAATCGTTCAACTGAGAAAATGAATGACAGAGGAAACCTACAAACCAACTTTAAGGCCGAAAACTAGCCCTTCCGACCTAGAGAGGGCTCTCTCCGAGACCTCATCTCTGTACAAGATATGCCTTTGAAATTGTCATCTAGATTAAACACTTTTGCACAATATTTCTGGTTCTATTGGCGAAATAAAGAAATACCTTGGGCTATGGATTCAATTTAAGAAAACGAGAGAAACAAATGACTTGGTGACTAAAATTGAGAGGATAAAGGCTAAGTAGGCAACAATATTTCATTTTTGAAATCGTTGTGTGTGGCGAGAGAAAAAAACATGAAGCAACTCAGAGCACCACTAGAGATGAATTCTCTGTTCACTTAGAAGAAAACATAGTCATCTAAATGGAAAAATCTAGAGCACCGCGCAATGAATTCTAGATTTAAATAACGTTCTGATTTAGGCAAAATATAGATATGAATATAAAGAACACATGAAAGCAAGTATATAAAGGGAGGTTACAATACATCAAACTGCTACCATTAGAATATTTTTGTCAAAGTTTTAGGCCCTTTGCATTAAATTTCAATCGAGTTTGAAAGCTACATTCAATAGTCCCTATCTACACTATTTTGCCAACCAACCTGGCTTACATTGAAAAGACAAAATATATAGACAAAGGTGTGTCGCTCGGGCTACCCTTCCCTATAACTACTATCCCTGGAAATTAGGCTCTGACTATTCTCTTCTATATGACTCTTTGTATGGCACTTTACATAAAATAGAAACTGATTGTACTCAAATGTACAATATCCGACGTCTTTTCCATGGTAGATCAATCATCAACAAGATTTCATCTTTAGGGAGTGATATGTCGCCGATTTTCCTTTCATAGGGTATCTGGACGATTTTTGGTTATCCTTACTCATATGTCCTGTGTGAGTTTGTATTGGGTGACCCAGGGTTCATGTATGTTCGGGTTTCCAACAAAGCCTCTAAAACTATCGGTCCTCCTAGTAAACCAAAAGGAAACACAACGCATAGGGTGCACTCTGTCATCTCACCCGAGATAGTATTAATTGGTGGCTATAATATTCATGTGTTTGCAGCCTAGGACTGAGTGGGTAATCTAAGAACTGTATGCTAAAAGTTCTATTATAACTTATTAATGCAATAAAGACACACATTTAGGAAATATATCCTGATTTATGCAGGAAATATAATGACTCATTCATTTAGCTTATCGATATCTATTAAAAGACAATAAAGACACACATGCATTCAATCACATAACACAGATGTTACTGTGGTTCACCCCCCCTTGGGATACATCCACAAAGATCCGACTCTTAGCTCTTTTATTATTGTCATTCTAAAACTACAACATCGTGGGCCTACAACTCTTCTCAGTTGAGTAAGATCTATGTGAGGCAGACTAGATCGCACTAGGCTCAACCTGTGATCTAACCCTCAATATCTACCCTCCTCATTCCTCTCTAGCTCAATATCTTACAAAAGTATGTCATGCAACAAAATATTACATAGCATCCTCTTCGTTGTATTCGTCTATTTATATCTCTATCAACTCACTACAACAATATTACTCCTTATGAGACCTAGGTAACTATATTTATACATTTCTGGATCTTTAGCCATTACAATACATTACCAAAACCCTAACCCTAACATCATTAGGTTTTCCATGCATTCGCCCATTTTTTTCTTCCTTCCAGTTGTCACTTTCCTTGTGCATGCCTTCTTTCCCAAAATATCCTTTCTTTCCGCTTTGGTCTGCTTCCAACAGGCCCCCAACACTAACATGTGGCTCGTCTCGAGCCACCTAACCTTTCTGTGCTTCGTCAATCTCCCTGGAGATCGCCTGGAACTTCTCCTTGAGCTCTGTTTCTTGTGTTTGCGCCTTCACAGTCTTCTCCTTGAGTGTGTCTACTATCTGGACTATAATTTCATCACTAATCAATCCCATGCACTCTGCCTAGGTCTATGGTATATGTTTCTTAGCTTCCTCTACTTGTGAAATGACTTCTGCTACTCATTCTTGAAACAGTTCTATTTGAGCCTGAGAGTCCTTTTTCAGTGTTTATGCAGTGATGAGTTATGCCTGCAGTTTCTTCATATCCTGCACCACTTTGATGCGCTCTATGATGGACATTGTCTTTTTCCTCTACTTGAGGTCCTCAATACTTGCGCTTATCCTTTTTTCTTCCTTATCCCATTGTTGGACTTGCTGATCCTCTTCTAGCTTCGTCCAAAGCTGTGTTGCTTGATCGAACAAGTCAGTATTGCATTGAATTGTTTCTCTATCTCCTGTAGCTATTATGTTGCCTCCTACTTCCTTTGCTCCCTTAATGCTGGTGGAGTGGTGGGCGTGAGATGCTCGTGGAGATTCTCAATATCCTTCTGATATTAATCGATTCCCTGCACAATATGATCAATCTTCTTTGTTGTTGTGAGTTCCTCCCTCTCTGTGGTCTTTGGAATATTCTCACAAGTTCTTTCTATTTTTCGTTCCAATCCGTTCACGCGCTCCCTCTTGGGTATCAAGCTTAGCCTACTCACATATTAATTCTAGCATGTCCTTCTTCTCCATTGCTTGATGTAATTCGGCTAAGTATGTGCGCGCATGAGACTGTACCTCTTAGGTAACGCTAACCTGTACTTTGTGTAGAGATTTAGATGGTATCCATGGCAATACCATTTGGAGTTGAGCTAAGTCCTTTAGGGATGTTTGCCCCACGATCTCGTCCATGCACAGGATGTTGGGTGTAATGTGGAATGTTGCACTCGACTGCGGTATTGTGTGAACTGTATATCGCTCCCTTGCTTCAAGTTCTTCCCATGTCTGTGATGTTGATGGCCTTGTTCCTATGTTTTTTCCCACTGCCTATGCTTCCCCGATCGGTTTGAGGAACTATCGCATGTCTGTTAGCTCCTCCTGAATTCTATCCCTGTGGCACACAACATTTTCAAAATCTTCAGTTGTATGATCCTGAACCATTTGGGCAATCATTTCGGCATCATCCTCCATGATTGTATAATCTGGAGGTGTTCTCTGTTCCTTCATATTCTTGTGCGTGCCCCCTGTCTGAGTGGATGGTCTCTTAATTAGGTCTAGTTCTTGGGGATTGGGACTTGGTGTAGTCCCCTGTGCTACCTCATCCTGTTTCTGTTATTCTTCGGCCGGTTTCATTTTATTCTTCTTCCCCTTCTGGGTCCCTGTATTAGTTGTCCCTTCATTCATCTTCTTTGTTTTTGTCTGGTCCGTCCTTCATTTCTTGGGCACTAGGAATTCCTGGGGTTGTGTTTCTTCTTGCCATGTTTCCTCTTTTGTTGTCTTTGTAGGTATGTCTTGGGTGAGGACTGGAATATTCCAGTCATCCTCCCAATACCGAATAACCATGTCGATGTCACCCTCCATGATGCAATAGTGCAATTGTAGCCACTGCTTATTGGGGTCCTTTTGTTCCTATATCCACATTGCATGTCGAGTGGACTTGAAGTTGGCGATGTCCCGATAGTGTGCGATAGCCTATGGTGTTATTCTCCAAAGGTTGGATATGGACTCATGTAGGTCGTGAAGGTATCCTTCAAATACAACTGTGTTCATCTTCCTGTGCTTGGCATTTGACGTGACACCAAGCAATAAATACCTCGCTCCACAATTCATCTTGGGTCTAGTGGTGAAGAATGTGTAGTTTGGTTCCTTCCATCCCATGATAGATATAAACATGAGCAACCATGAGTAATGAAATTTGGTTTCTATATCCTACACATCCTTGCAGTCATCCAAAAACAAATTCAAAAGATAAGGTGCTCAACTAACTATGGTTCCCTCGGCACATTGTGCTGCAACTGCGACGACACTAGCCAGGACTTCCTCCTTATGGAATTTTCTTAGCAGCTTGTAGGCCAATATTTTTGCAGCCATTTGTGTCATGGAATCATTGATCCTTTTGATGATGATCCCTTGCATCCCCCTATCAGTGTTGTATTTCCTTTTCATTTCTTCCACGAGTGCTTTCTCCTTTGTTTTATCGTCAAGAAATTGTGTGGGATACATGCCTCAGGATGGCATCCTTGTAATGTGCACAATGAGCTCCACATCTATAGATATGAGTTTGTCCAATAATGTATCCCCTCCATGTGTGACTGCAATCAATTTTTTTACGCAACAATTTGCGTATTGTCCTCTACCAAAGTGTGGTAGATCTAGCAGACCTAAAATCCCCGTTTTCTCCAATCATGTTGCCCACTGGAGTGGTTGATCAATTGGTTCCCCAACTGCATTTACACCCACAGTCTGTAAGTACACTTTCTTTGTGAATTATGGGAACTTGTCTGTGTCAGTTACATCCTAGTTCGAGTATTTTATCCTCTCAACATGACATAGCAAGTCTAATTTCACCCGTACCCCATTTGGTATATGTGGAAAAACAAGGGCTACAATGGATTTCTTGCATGGTGACCTAGGTACCTGCTACTTGTATTTCTTCGGTAGTGGCTGGCTCGAGGTTCTAGCCTCCATTGGTCGTAATTTGGAAAACCATTTTGGCTAGCCCGTGACATATTCCATTGTTCCTTCTGGTGGGTGGTCTGACATGGTTGTTTTGTATTCATCTGGCTTGACTGTTGCTTCCATATTTTTCATCGTCCCATTGACTCTTGGAGCTTCTTCAGGGTTCTCTGGTTGCACCTCCTTCAGGGTTCTTGTTCCCTGGTTTTGTTTCTCCTGTGCCTTTGTCGGCATATCCACATTCATGCCCTCAGGCGCTAGCTGTTGGATTTATTCTACCACGGTTGTGGGGTTTATTGCTGTCGTATCTAGTGAGGGTATTTTTGTGGTTGTTATTCGCTTTCCTCCGATTGTACCTGTGCCCTGGTTCTAACTATGGATTGCATTGTAGTTTGGCTTGTTTCTTCTTGTTTGAGTGGTGCCATGGTTGTGACTATCAATCTTTTGCTGAGTTCAATGGTCTCTCTAACCTCTATGAGCTATGCTCTATGCTTCGTATTCTTTCTCACTCTCTGTCTTTTCCAGTTTCGCAGTAAATTGTTTGCTCCCACGTCTGTGTTTCGTATGGGCATCGCATGAAGCTTGTAGAAAACACTACCTTTAATATGGATTCAATGAACCTATGGTTCCTTCATACTTTCCATTACTCTCCTCCACCATCTCCAGTTGGTGCAATTAATGCGGCATTCCATTGGTCCTTTCCGACATTCAATTCTGCATAACTTCGTCATTTCGTACTGTTTTTGTCATCTTTGTTTTTCCCACTTGTTTCCATCGTGACCTGGACGTTGGCCTTTTCCTCGATGATTTTGTATTCCTAAGTGTTCATGTTGCTTCTTCTTTCGGCGCACTATGCCTCTATTGGGACTATTTAATATCCTGGTTTTTTTGGTTTTTTTTTTTTACTACGCAGTGACTTTCAAGTTGTGGGTGGTCGATTGTCCTTGTACAGATTCAGTCGTCTCCCATTGATCATACCTATGAGTTTTGTACCTGATAAGTCCTTCAGTTGTACAACTCCTCCATCTGTGATAGTTTTTACTTCGTACAATCCTAACCAGTGCAATATGAGCTTTTCTAGGTGCTGAAAGGATTTGTTGTCATACATCAACACTAAATATCCTTCCTTGAAAGTTTTATTCTTGATGTGTCTATCATGCCAAGATTTGTCCCTTGCTTTCTGAACTTGTTGGTTGAACACTACTAGAATCCGATCTTCCTCCATGATCATCAACTGATTTAGTCTCTCCTGTACTACGCCTCGTTCTATCATGTGTGTAATTGTTGCTACGCACAAACTGGGTATCAGAAATTCTAATGGCACCACTGCTTCTTGACCATATATCAGTTTAAATGGTGTGTTCCCTGTCAAATTTTTTCACGTGGTCCTGTAGGCCCACAATACTGTTGGTATTTTGAGGTCCCAATCGTCATTGTTGACATTACAAATCTTTTTCAATGCATTCTTAAGTATTTTGTTAAATGCTTCTACTGTGCCATTTGCATGTGGGTGATATGGTGTGCTCTTCTGATGATGGACTTCGAATTATTTCGTCATAGCGTTGATAGTACGGTTAATGAAGTGTGTGCCTTGATCACTCATCAAAACTCTTGGGCACCCAAATCGAGTGATTACTTGTTCAAATAGAAAGTTTGATGTTGTTTCTACGTTGCAATCCTTCACTGGTGTTGCTTCCGCCCATATTGTCAAATATTCCTTCGCGGTGATAATGTACCTTGCTCCTATTATTTTTGCTAGTGGGTTGATTGGTCCCACAAAGTCTATTTCCCATTTATCGAATGCCTGTAATTATACCTGTGGTCGTAATGGAATCTTGTCCCTTTTGTTTGGTTTACCAACCCTTTGACAGGCATCATATCTCTGGCAGTACTCCTTCAAATATTTATGAATGGTCGGCCACCGTAGTCCTGCATGAAATACCTTCTGCGGGGTATCTTTTCCTGTGTAATGTCCTCATGTTATTTCCTCATGGGCTTTTGTTAAAAATCTTGGTCTTTCGTGTTCTAACACACATCTTCATAAGAGGATTTTTGCACCCATTTTGTATAAGCTTCCTGCGATCATTTGATAGTCTGCATCCCAGACTACCGGGTTTTTCTTCTGCGCAGTGTTATATTCTTGCGGCGCAATACCTATGCTCAAGTACTGAATAATATCTGCAAAGTATTCATTAGCGACCTGGACTGAAAATAACGGTGCGTCTGGGAAGTTGTCTTCTAAATTCGTAGGTTCTTCTCCATTTGTGACCCTTGATAGGTGGTCAGGTCCTGTATTCAATTTTCCTGGCTTGACTATTACTACAAAGTAAAATTCTTGCAACAGTAGTAACCATCAGTAGATTCTCCCCCCCAACACTGGATTATTGACTAGGTATTTAAGGGTTAATTCATCTGTGAACATTTTAAAGTGTTTTCCCAATAAGTAATGTCTGAAATTCTAAAGTGCATATACCATAGCTAGGCCTTCCCTCTCTGTAGTGTTATAGTTTTGTTCTGATTTTGATAGCTTTCTTCTCACAAATGCTATGGCGTGATCCAGATCTCCTGCTCTTGGTTGCGCCAAGATAGCTCTAATTCTTATGGATGATGCATCTACATGTACGTGGAATGTCTTTTCCTAGTCTAGAAACACTATTATTGGCATGGTGACCACATTTTCTTTCAATGTATCCAAACCATGTTGACAATCATTGGTCCACTAAAACTTTGTATATTTTCTTAACAATTTTTCCATTGGCATGGTAATCTACGCGTATCCTTTGATAAACTTTCTGTAGTATCATGTGTGTCCCAATTTCGCTCTTAGTTGACAGACTATTTTTAGTAGTGGCAAGTTAATAATTACTGCAATCTTTGCAAGATATACTTGTAGAGATTCTTTGCATACTATATGGCCCAATAGTATCCCAAATAGTGTTTTGAATATACATTTGTTTTATGTTTAATGATATCTAGCACTATCTACATCTTTCGAACATCAGTTGTAAGACCTCTACATTGTCTTTCAATAGACTATAGACTGTCCAATCGTCCAAGTATACCTCTAGAAACTGATGGATGAATTCCTTAAACGTAGCGATGACTATTCTGGAAAATATTGTCGGTGCATTCTTCAGTCCAAACGACATGACTGTGTACTAGTAGGATCCCCATTCTATAGCAAACATGGTCTTGTATCTATCTTTCTATGCTATATTCATCTTGTGGTAGCCTGAGAATCCATCAATGAATGAGTAAGCTTCATGTCCTCCTATGTTCTCCAACACTTCATCCGTGAAAGGTGTAGGGAACAGTTCATGTAGGCATGCATCGTTCAACTTCCTCAAGTTGATGCATATCCTTATCCCTCCTTGTTTTTTCTCCTGAACTACCATTGGGCTTATCCAGTCTAATTATTCCATAGGTTCTATGATTCTGGCTTCAAGGATCCTGTCGATCTCAGCTTTGACTTTCTACTTATATATTGGGTTCAATCTATATGGTCGTTGTCTAATCGATATCGCTTCATCTCTGAGTGGTATCTTCATTTCTCCTAGCTCTCCTACTATACCCTTCATCTTTGTAAATTTTGTGGGAAACAGGTCGCTGTACTCACACAGTAACTCTTTTATACTTTCTACTATTTTCTCATCCCAATAATCTCCAATGCTGGCCATTTTGGGATTCTTGACTGTCCCAATGTTGACTTTCTTCACCTTGATTGGCACAACAATGAATTATGATTCTATAGGTGGACCCTCCACTTCTCTTTCTCCTTCCACTTCCTCGATCTGAATATCGCACGGATCGTCTTCCTCTGGTGCATCCTTGTGCACATGGTAACATGAAAACAGTTCCTTGAATGTCTATTTGTTTCATTGTTGTTCCTTTGTTATGAGTTAGGCTTCTAGTTCCTTGATGAATATCATCCCTCTTATCTGTTTAAGAGATGCATCTATGTTGGGGTTTTCATACTCAAATGAAAAAGTGACTGTAAAATTTTGTTGCAATACCATTCAAGTCACATTTCCTAGTTTGTATACCAGTTTGTTGGTATTCCCTCTAGAGTGTGTATAAAATAATGGGGCCATTACTCTGGGGGTGTCAGTTTCCACAACATTTTGAGCTTCTCCAAGTGTTTTTTCGGTGCCCCCTGTCCATCGTACCTCTGCTTCTTGTTGTGTTTTTGTTCTATGCCGAACCTTATGCACAGTAATTGCTTACATTGGTACCAATCTATGATTGTCTCTTTGTGTGCGCCCCACCATCTTGTAGGTGTGGCCTTGAGTGCTATATCAAGTTATAAGAGTCTCTGATTCTCTAAAACTTCATATTCATACTGTGCCAAGAATTTTTCTAGGTTATTTATTCAGTGGAAACTGGGTGGTTCCCTTATCTCCATGCCTACCCATCTTACTGCACGGTCTATTCATACACATCTTCTCGTGGAAACTTCATGTAGCCTTTGTTTCCAGTTCTCTAAACTGGTATTTGATTATGTCACACATGAAGTAACGATCCGCCAACTGAGTATTCCATCTTTAGTTGGGTTTACATAATCCTTATCACGTGAAATTGTTTTATACAACTGGCTGATCTCTTCTAAGTCTAAGCAAGTGGGTTCTACAAACCTTTCTCCTTCTGACGGGCCTAATGGCGTGATGAACCTGTATTCACCTGACTCATATGTCATTTTTCACGTCTTCAAATTGATTATGGCCTGGTTGTCAAATGCCCAATCCAAACCAAGCAACGCTAGATATGGTGTTGTGCCATCCACTATTTCAATCACTTCAAAATCTGCTTTAGTGTGTACTCCATCTAGGTCTATTGTCACTCCTTTCATTCTATCAATTGGTAGGACTCGGTGTTGGTTTGTTAGTTTCAGTTGAACAGGTGAATATCCTAATGTTGGTTCTCCCATGCATTGCCATGTCTTCTTTGGTAATACATTCTCTTCAGATCCTATATCTAGTATGATGTCTCCCATGTTGAAATCACCGATGTTTGCATTTAGTCTGAGCTCCCTACTTGTTCTTATCCTTGTATGTAGGTGATTGACTATTTTTTGTTCTAGTTTTCCTTTTGTCTCTATACTACATCTTTATAATATGTTTTACAATATTTTGATGGATGTTGGATCATTTAATACTTTTACACATGATTGAAAAA
Organism: Picea engelmannii; assembly: GCA_009831015.1. Lineage (NCBI taxonomy): Eukaryota > Viridiplantae > Streptophyta > Pinopsida > Pinales > Pinaceae > Picea > Picea engelmannii. Next base: position 235,720 of record ML814324.1, on the reverse strand, counting down.
ATCCTTTGATTGTACTTACTTGTCCCATGGGTTGCATTTCGTTGGTATGGTCCAATAATGGAGGCATCTCATACTTTGGTGCTTCCTTGCTTTGCTACGCAGTAGAAGTCGACACAATGTCCTCCTTATAAAATTCTTTTCAGGCTTGCCTAAATATCTCCTTCTTCTTGTGCGCGTCGAACTGCTTCCTTGGTTCGACGTTCTTCTTCACCCATTGGTGTTGTACTGGCTCTTGTCGGGCTACGTCATTTCCTATTTTAGCCCCTCCGCGAGCAACTATGTTGATGTTCCTTCCTTCATCCCTCACTTCGAATGAGATCCACTGAACATTCTGGTTGTTCTAGTTCCTCTTTTCCTGGATATTTACTAATAGTGTTGGACATTCTTCTGTATCATGGTCTGATGCGCGACAATACATACACGTTGCTAGTGGGAGTGAACATCCCCTTGCATAATGTCCTAGTTGTTGGAATATGTGACATACCACTGGTCCTCTACCTCGTCGAAAACCTCCTCTCGCTCGTCCCCCACCTCTGTATCCTGCTCGATATCCTCTTGACGCATTATACTAAGGCGCCTGATTGTACTACGCAGTATTGTACCGAGGTTGTGTTGTGTTGTACTGTGGCTACGCGGTATTATATGGTTGTTGCGCAGTATTATATTGTTGTTGCGCAGTGTTGTATGGAGCTAGGACTTGGTTAAATTGAGGTACGGCTTTCCCAGTCATCATTTATGCCTGCACTCTATATGCATCTGATGTCCTCTCTTGCATCAACTCCATAGTTCTACAATATTTATTGTTGTGGCCCACTGACTTGAAAAAGTTGCAATATGAACTCTTTGGGACTGTCTGGTATTTTTGTGTCATTGAGAAGTGATATGGATCGTGGCCCAATTTCTTGCAGATTTCACACTATAGTCCTCCTGTTGGTAACGGGTTTGGCATTCTTACTTCCATGTACTACGAAAATGTTGGACATTCATTCTTGTGGTGTCCTTTCGTCCTTCATGTAGTACACCAAATGACTTCTAGTTTGTCCTTACTTTTGTTCTGGTTCAACTGTAATATTAAGTTCTTCAAATCCTCCTTCAGTTCTTCGATGGCTAGATCTGTCTGCTGATATTGGTTTTCTTCTAGTTGCAGGGCTGCCTGCAGAGCCTCTACCTGTGTCTGAAATTCTTGTTGTCGCAATGGATATTTTAAGTGTGGGAGCAGTGAATTGACGAACAGGTGCCTATGTTGCATATCGTTCATGAGATATTTCAACTTTCTCTTTAGTCTCTTGAATCTCTGGTCAATCTCCCATATAGATTCTCTTGGTTTTTGTCTAATTTCGATCATCTTGTTCATGTATTCATCTTCTAAACTTAGTTTCTAGAACTCGTTTATCAACAATTTCTTGATGTCTGCAATTGTTATGGTTGTCCTTGGTGGATTGTTTGTAGCTAAACTCATATACCAGTCCAATGCATGATCCCTTAGTGTAATCACTAGTTGTTCTAGTTTAGTATCTTCATTTGTGATCTGTTTTGCTTCCCAAATATTCTCACAGTTGAACAATTTTTTTTCCGAGTCCTTCGACGCTTCTCCTTTAAATTCTGGTAACCTGATGGTGGGATCATGTCCTGCCATTCTGAACGTTGAACTACTACCTCTGTGCAGTGTAAATACTTGACTAGTGCTTCCTAGACCGGCTCCTCCAGTTGTTGTTCCTTATGTAGATGTACTTCCTACTATCTGACTTCTTCCGAACTTCGGTTGTCTAAACAGTAGTGATCTCTTTGGTGTATTAGTCACACATGGGTTTATGGGTTCCACACTGACGTTAATATGGATAGGTTTGTTTCCTTCTCTTCCCATTCTTGGACCTCTCATCTTCCTCTCATATGTTGTGCGCAAGATTTCCTCAATCTTGTCCACAACCCGAAGATCCTGTACCTCTTCCTCATCACTCGCCAAGACTTCCCTTGTGGCTACGACTCTCTTCTTGGTATTCACCTTGTATTTGTAGGGTAATCTGCTACACGTATTTCTAGTTGTCGCCATGATATGCTTGATCTGGTCTTCATCCATCATGATTGGGTCCAAGGGTTCCTCCTTCTTTCCCTTGTCTTTTCCTCCTTCCATTTCTCCTTTTTCTGTTAGTGCTTCCCCCCTCCCCCATGCACGCAGGGAAGCTTTATATTTTTGACTCCATTGTCATTACACCTTTGTTGTATAGTAGTATCTTAATAGAAGTATACAACGATCTAATGCTTCTTCCTTGAGGTCCACGTAGAAACTCTTGCTCTACTGCATTGTACGACTTCGCTATGTCTACTGCAAACTCTGTTATAAAGCCTGTCACAATACTATCGAGCCAAAAATGCACTGCGTGGGTGAATTTGTTGTTCACCTGATGTAACTTCTCAATTTGTATTGGGGTCCACTTTAACTATCAGATCTGGTTCATTGCGTGGTTATCCTTCAACCTTAGTATCCACTCCTACAATAAGTGTAGAAAATCATAGAAAACAACTTCGTGTAAATCAGTAAACATGTATGTATCAAGATATTTGCAGGGTGTTACTCTAGGGTTTCTGTTATCTTTCTATGAAAAACCCATCTCTTTCGTTTTTAGCCAATTTTCGATCTCTAATTTTGTGGGATTCCACAACCTCAACATCCCCTTCTAGTGTCTCATTGCTTTCTTCTCTGCTTTAATATTATCTTGTTCCTCCTCCCAAAAATCTTACGTATCTTTTAACATATCTCATCTACTCAATCCTGTATTGTTCCTACCAATGGAAACAAAACCATTTGTTGGTTATCCTTACTCATATATCATGTCTGAGTTTGTATTGGGTGACCCAGGGTTCATGTCTGTTCAGGTTTCCAACAAAGCCTCTAAAACTATCGACCCTCCTAGTAAACCAGAAGGCAACATAGCGCACAGGGTGCACTATGCCGTCTCACCTGAGATAGTCTTAATGGGTGGCTACAATACTCATTTTTTTGTAGCCTAGGATTGAGTGGGTAATCTGAGAACTATACGATGAAAGTGCTATTATAACTTATTAACGCAAAATGTCGTTATCCCGATTTATGCAGGAAATATAATGACTCATTCATTTAGCTTATCGATATCTAATGAAAGACAATAAAGAAACACATGCATTCAATTGCATAACACAGATGTTATCCTGGTTCACCCCCCCTTGGGCTATGTCCACAAAGATCTGTCTCTTAGCTCTTTTATTATTGTCATTCTGAAACTACAACACTACGCGCCTACAACTCTTCTCAGTTGGGTAAGATCTATGTGAGGCGGACTAGATCGCACCAGGATCCTCAACCTATGATCTAACCCTCAAGATATACCCTCCTCAGTCCTCTCTAGATCAACAACTTGCAAAAGTAGGTCATACAACAAAATATTACATAGCATCCACTTTGTTGTATTTGTCTCTCTATATCTCTATCAACTCACTACAAAACTACTACTCCTTATGAGACCTAGGTAACTATATTTATATGTTTTTGGATCTTCATCCATTACAATACATTACCAAAACCCTAACCGTAACTTCGTTAGGTCTTCCATGCATATGCGCGTGTTGTTCTTCCTTCCAGTTGTCGCTTTGCTTGTGCATGCCTTCTTTCCCAAAATTGCCTTGCTTTACTCTTTGGCCTGCTTCGAACAATAATCAAGTGCTCTGTCAGACTCCTACCACCCATTGTAATGACCTTTATTTCTACTGCATGATCATTTGTTGGAGCGTGCATGTGGTAAGTAACCACAGACTGTCGCGGGTGTTTCCAAGATGAAAACACCAGTTAGGGGACAACACCTTTTTTCAAACTGTCGTGTGTCCAACGTACACCTGTCCTTTCTAATAGTTGGGTCTCCAACACTGCACGTCGTAAGCTTCCTGCACGGGTACCTGTCAGAGTCCCTACTTCTCGCTAGAAAACATGACACAGGGAGACAAAATCTGCGCCATGTTTGAGAAGAAAAAAATGAAGTCGATTAATTATGCTTCTGGAATCGTCTGCATTTTTTATACCCGAAGCATTTTCCAGAGAAACCAGTCACTCCTTTTTAGATTCATCACTTGTATTTTCAAAACCGTGTTCCCTTTCATCCTCTTCTGTGAACTGGCTAGAGTCACACAGATGCTTTCCAGGGTCGGTCCACATTCCTTGAAATATTTACAATCCTCTCTTCTGACATCCTCTATGCTTCGCGCAGTTGGATGATTATGTATTGCACTTCCCTGAGCTGCCACTTGATCCAAGTCGCATTTCCCTCTTGGCCCTGTGATGTTGATGCCTCGAGAGTATTTTCTACTAATTGTTGTCTCATCTCCCTATTCTCCTGGTATAGCTCAGCAATAACGAGTTGTGCTTTCTTTAACTTTTGTGATGACTCATGAATATATGTTTCTTTAGTGTCTGTCCTTCTCCTTCTACAGTAGGTTTCTAAACTTGGACCTTTTACAGGTTCCAGCCAAATGGTGTGCATGAGTAACTCTTCAACGATTGACTTTGTGTGTGGCTCGCTTGGGGCTTGGGCCTCCCCGGTCTCTTTGTTCTTCCTTGTCCTACTCCTCTTCCAAGGTATTGCATTTTGGGGGGATGACGCTGCCAATGTCTTTCCTTCTTCCGCCTCTGCATGGTGAGATGTTACCCTTTCGATGGGTAGAGGGGAATCTCCCTTGGGGTCTCTGGGGATGTCATTTGTGAGTATAAATGACTCCTAGTTTTTTCCCAATCATCACAACTCCTCAACTATCAACAATTTGATTAGTCAAACATGAGATAGTTTCTTCTTCAGTTTGTTTTCTTTAGCCCAGACATTGTCTACCATTTCTCAGAGGCTTTGGTGCAAGAAGAAAGGCATATTTAACGGTCTCCTTCATGTGAAATGCATCAACAATATGATGTGATGTGGGTGTATTATGTCAAACCTTCCTTTACAGGTGAAATATTTCCTAATCACCCTTAGGAGCTTCTAAAAAGGCTCCTGTAGATATCGACTTGGAATGCCTGCTTCGACTTCCTATTTAAACAGTCTGGTTTGATAAATTCCTCATAGCATAGCACATCCAAAGGCATGCCTTTATACCACCTTTCATTGCGCAGAGGGATCTCTATTGCGGCTGACAGAGTTTCCTCCGTCACCTGGAATGTGATTCCTACAATTACCACGCGAAACCCATTGAATCTGAGTGCGAACTGTTCCACCAGTTTCACATTGAATCCTTGGATTTTCCTACAAAATACCATGCATCTGACCTGTTCAAAAGATGCTCTGACATTCGGATCTTCATTTACCAATGTTAAGTTTTAAGGTTCGGGCCCCACATTTCTGCTACTTCGTGCACCTTTCCTCATGTTCTGGGATGTTTCCATGGTGTAATGCATATTTGTTCTGTGCACGACGGATTTATCATAGACCTAAGGCGGTAATATTGATTGAACTGGGTTTGTGACGCAGTTGCTAGGAATCGACTTTCCCACAATGTGAAATTCAAGGCTCGCGGGAAAAATTACAGACAATGCATAAACTTGGCTGGTGAATGGAATACATACAGAGCAGCTGGAATTTATAACTAGACAGGAAAGAGATGTAATCATGATAGGGGACACTGAATCCATGGTGACTAGAGGTTTCACATTAGGCCGACTATTTGTGCATCACATTCGTGTGACGGGTACACTTCAGAGTGTGTAAAGTACAGTTGATAAGAGTTGTAGAGTATACATGATATTGGCATCATGATTTATCATCCTTTCTCACTTCATAATGAGCTGAAGATGGTCATTGCATCTGCCAATGTGATTTCTATTTAACAACTTGCCTCGACCTTTGGCATGTAAACCTTCTCTTCTAACAAGACCTGACTCTTTGGGAAAATACCTTAACCACTTACATGTGTTTTGATTGTGACATCACTTCCCGACTCTAAGGGCCAACCGACCACTTGCTGACTTCGACCCATTTGTTGTTTGGTACCTGACCTCACACACTTTGACACACAGACCATGACTCGACTAAGACTGACTCTAACTGAATAAATGACGACGTTAACAAGATGAAAATATGATATATATATATATATATATATATATATATATATATATAACACTCTTATAAAAGAGCAGTCCACACTTCTACTAGTAAATCACCTTTCAAAACTTTCTTTGGGTATTTTCCACCTTCACCCTTAGATGTTTTATATGGGAAACAAGGAGGAGTGAGGGAGGACCTCACATGAGATGCATTGAAAGAAGAAAAAATTGTTGGGAAGATTAGGCAAATGCATTGGCAAGTACAAGAGACACTAAAGAAGTCATAGGAAAAGTACAAGACTAGACATGACCAGTACAAAATAGAGAGAACATTTAGAGTGGGAGATAGAATACGGTTACAACTGAATAAGGAGAGGCTACAGGGTCCTTGTAAGAAGATCAAGGCTTTGTAGTATGGTTATTTTGAGGTATTGGAAAAGGTGAGAGATAACTCATACAGACTCAGTATACCCCCATACAGGCATATTTACTCATTAGTGAATGTGAAGAATCTCAAACTCTATGAGCCCTCCATGTTGGATCAGGAGGAGGAGCATGTCCTACCTTCCATAGAGGATTTAGCACCATATGCTCAGGCAGAGTTGGCAGAGGACATTGTTTTGCAGAAGTAGTCTAGAACTACAAGACATGGGCAGTATGACCTTTGGAATATTAGGTTGAAAGGAAAATTTCCAAGCAAAGAAAAGTGGTACTCCAAGGAGAATGTAGAGGAAAAATCTTCTCACCTCATTTAGTAAATCTTTTGGGCACTAAAAATCTCCCTAAATGGAGAGGTATGATCTGGATTGGATCATTATATTAATTTTCGTCTATCTCAATGCTTTTAGAGTGGAAAAATTTTAAGGAATCAACTTGTAGGGCCATTTTAGTGGTATGTCATAGTTTGGAAAATTGGGGTCTTCAACCTTCCAGGGAGATTTTGAGGCATTAAATGATGTTTTTTGAAGTTTTGGTATTTGAAACGTATGCACACTTCCTTGACGGTGTTCTACACAACAAGACCTTTCCAATGATGTGAACTGTGCACTAATAAAAGTTCATATGCAAAATTTATTCCTCTTGCAAGTTGACCTATTGTGTTGACCACCATGGTACGAGAGGATGCCACATCAGCCCCCATTACTCATGCATATGGGGCTATCCACGTGAATAATTTCAAGAATATTCTAGAAGGTTCAAAACCCTACCACAATTGAGGGTTGCGGAAGTCAAAAACCTACCCCTAGATGGCTATCGGGCTATGTTAAATACTGAGCCACTAGGAGGAGAAGGGGTTCCATTCTATCCTATTGTATTTTGTTCCATAGCAGAGCATAACAACTGGGAGTGGGAAATTATAGAGAATAACAGAGGGGGTTATTTTTCTATAGTAGCCTAACAGGCCACAGCTCTCAGGTAACTCCATAGAGAGTGCCTTTGCCTTTGTGCTTTAATTATTTCCATACCAGAGAAAAAAGAGTAGAGTAGCCTCACCTTCTAGTTGCGTTATCTTTTGGATGGTGTGTGATTGTACTTTACTATTCTATATTTTCTGCATTTTATCTATTTCATGCATAAACAAAAAATCAATAACTAAATATTTTGGAATCTAAAGGAGTTTAACCCTCATAGTGTAGATTTCGGTTTTATTTATCACATCTATTGTGATTAATTGTTCCAATGGAATGTCCACAACAGTTTATAGATCATAATATTAATATCATTAAGGGTTAGTAAGAAGAAATTAATTGTAATATAGGAGTTAAGAAAGGTTGTCCCATGTCCCCTACCCATTTTGGCATACACATTGACAAGTTAGAGGTTTTTTGGAAGAAGCAATTTGTGTTGACCTAACTCTAGCTGGTATAGTCATCATTTGTCTTCTTTACACTAATGATATTGTTCTTATGGCAAGGAGTCCCTATGATCTCGACAAGTAACTAAAAATTCTCAATGGTTGTTGCTCTAGTATGGGTATGACTATTAACACTAACAAAATGAAGGTTATGATAATTAAAACAAAATGATCACTTACACTACTATTGTGTATGATAACAAAATATTGAAGGAAGTGACTTCATACAAATATCTCATAATCGATCTTCATCACAAGCTTAACTGGAACTATGTCATTAAGAAAAGGATATAAATGAAGCATGAAAAGCTTATTATGGACTTGAAAGCAGTTGTAAATCAATGGACCTTTGGCTATGGGATAAGAAAAAAAAATTCTTGCTCATGTTATCTTATATGGTTGTGAAGTTTGGGGTTACAACATCTCTAGAGAGTCATGGAGAAAGATAGAGCAAATCCAATTTTTTTTATAACTTATAATCTCAGAATTAAAGGCAATACACCTTATCATATCCTTCTCATAAAAACAAGTCTTTCCCCTATTAAAATCATGGCTATGACTAGGTACCTAATGCACCAGAACAAAATAAACAACATGGAAGACAACAGGCTCCATAAGATTGCTTCAAATTCCAGTCAAATCCACCTGGGCTCAAGCGGGGTTTGGCATAAAGATGTCAAATCTTGGCTAAATCATTGGAGAATTAAGGAAGATGTCACTTTACAAAATAACTATAATATTAAAAATATTATTATATCTAAATTTAAGGGAAAATTGTGGTGCTATAAAGAATTAGAGGATAAAAGAAAATTAATATACTATAAGGAAGTGTTCATCCTTAATTTAGATGATAAGATCAAAAGTATGAACAAAACTCTCAGGAGCTCCATAGTGAAACAAGACATTGAATAATTTCTAAAAGATTGTGGGATGAAAAAAATTTTCATCTTTGTGATACTAAAAGGGTTGAAGATTAAAAACACTCTCTTAGAATGTCCTCCATACACCCACATTAAATCACAATTTCAAAATATATGTAACCTTCCTAACCTTTTAATTCAACAAAACTATGGTTATTTAGGAACTCTTCTTTTAAATCGTTTGGAACACATAAATAAAATTATGAATCAAACCAAGTAATTCCTTACCTATCTTAAGATTAGATAAACCAAATACTTCCTTAAGAAATTCTTAAGGTTGACTAAACCAAATTTAATTTCAATAGAAATAGGGTTGGTAAGAAGAAATTAATTGTAATATAGGAGTTAAGCAAGGTTGTTCCATGTCCCTTACCCGTTTTGGCATACACATCGACAAGTTAGAGGGTTTTTTGGAAGAAGCAAGTTGTGCTGACCTGACTCTAGTTGGGATTGTCATCATTCGTCTTCTTTACACTAATGATATTGTTCCTATGGCAAGGAGTCCCTATGATCTCGACAAGTAACTAAAAATTCTCAAGGGTTGTTGCTCTAGTATGGGTATGACTATTAACACTAACAAAATGAAGGTTATGATAATTAAATCAAAATGATCACTTACACTAATATTGTGTATGACAACAAAAAAATGAAGGAAGTGACTTCATACAAATATCTCATAATCGATCTTCATCACATGCTTAACTGGAACTATGTCATTGAGAAAAGGATATAAATGAAGCATGAAAAGCTTATTACGGACTTGAAAGCAGTTGTAAATCAATGGACCTTTGTGAAGTTTGGGGTTTCAACATCTCTAGAGAATCATGGAGAAAGATAGAGCAAATCCAAAACTTTTTTTATAACTTATAATCTCAAAATTAAAGGCAATACACCTTATCATATCCTTCTCATAAAATCAAGTCTTTCCCCTTTTAAAAGAATGGCTATGACTAGGTACCTAATGCACAAGAAAAAAATAAACAATATGGAAGACAAGAGGCTTCATAAGAGTGCATCAAATTCCACTCAAAGCCACCACCTAGACTCAATCCCTGTTGAAATAAAGATGTGAAATCTTGGCTAAATCATTGGAGAATCAAGGAAGAGATCACTTTACAAAATAGCCATAATATTAAAAATATTATTATATCTAAATTTAAGGAAAATTTGTGGTGCTATAAAGAATTAGAAGATAAAAGAAAATTAATATACTATATGGAAGTGTTCATCCTTAATCTAAATGATAAGATCAAAAGTATCTTTCTGGAACAAAACACTAAGGAGCTACATAATGAAACAAGACATTAAACAACTTCTTGAAATACATAAATAAAATTCTAAATCAAATCAAGTAATTCCTTACCTATTTTAAAGTCAATTAAATTAAATACTTCTTAAGTGATTCTTAAGATTGGTTAAACCAAATTTAATCTCAATAGAAATCAACCATCATCATCATTTCTACACTATATATATATATATTCTTTGTCTTTCCTGTATGGTATTTTTAATATTGAGAATTGAAAGTGGAAGTTGCTGCTGATGCTAAAATATGCTTACAGACAAATGAGTGTGATAGCAATTCGTCATTTCCCTGATTTATGCAACCACATAAATTTGAAGCAGAAGGAAACATTGTACGATTTCTTAGTGTCGAGTTTTTTCCTTCATAAAGCTAGAAATTTCTTAACCACATTCGAAAGCTGCATATTACACTCTATATATATAATGGAGAAATTTATGTACTATAATTGGGAGAGGAGTTTATGCTGGGCCAGTTGTCTTGCACAGAGGTGGGAGATAATGGCTGTTTGCTGTTGGGAAACGATCCCCATTGTTCATCTGGGTTTGGACAGGCACTCCACAATCCTGTGATTACCTCAAGCTCAGCAACAACTTCCTTCATGTCCGGTCTGTCATCCCTCTCTGAAGCCAGACATCTGAAGGCCATTTCTGCAACTGCACTTACCATCACCTTCACCTCATGATTCACTTCAATATCCAGCTGTGGATCCACTAGTTGATGCAAAGCCCCTTCTTGAATCTTTGTTATCGCCAAGTTAGCAAGGTTGATTTCCCTTCTGTTCCGATTTATGTCCATCGCTATTTTGGCAGAGATGATCTCCACCAAAACGACCCCGAAGCTGTACACATCGGATTTCCCAGTCAACTGATAGCACTGATAGTACTCTGGATCAACATACCCTGGTGTGCCTTGTGGGATCGTAGTGACATGTGAGGCATCTACAGGCACAAGTCTGCAAAGCCCAAAATCTGCAACCTTGACATTGAAATTCTCGTCCAAGAGAATATTAGAGGATTTCACATCTCGGTGGAATATAGGCGGATCAACGCCGTGAAGGAAAGCCAAGGCCTGGGCAGTTTGAATAGCGATGTTAAAGCGAGTATTCCATGGTAATCCCCCCGGGCATTTGCGATCGCCATGAAGATGATCGGCCAAGGTCCCATTTGGAACAAATTCGTATACGAGAAGAAGCTCTGGACTATCGGCATTTGTGCAGCCCAAAAGACGAACTAATTGTGGATGATTCAAGGACGAAAATATGTCCACCTCGTTGAGGAACTGTTCAACTCTCCTAACGTTATCCTGATAAAGTCTCTTTATGGCTACAGTTCGTCCATCTTGAAGTTTTCCCAGATAGACCGATCCGAACCCTCCAACCCCAAGTTCGTTCTCCTCGTGGAAGCCATTTGTTGCGTGACGAAGTTCTTCGTAAGAGAATATTGGCAACTTGCCTATCTCGTGCCCAGGCACATATCCTTCCATGCCCTTTCTCTCATTTCTGCGGAAATAGTCAGCAATACCCCGAAGTGTTCTGTTCTTCAGACAATACACTAAGAACAGTACTAGTGTTATCGCTATCAACGCAACTCCTCCAATGGAAGAACCTGCGGTCGAATGAGCAGATTGATATCAACGTTATCTTTGTCCAACCCCGAAGAGAACAATGGCAATAAGATTCAAATTCAATCAAAATTCTCTATGTTAAGATACTCAATAGGAAGGAATCATATTTACCTATTATAATGGCGGTTTTGTTTTTGTTTCGGTGATCTACATCGCTGGCGTAAGAACTATTTTGAGTAACTGCAAGGATCCACAGTTTTTGCTAAGAGAACGCATACTTGACACATGGGGAAACACATGTACATATCTAGATTCAAAAGGACTAGTAGAATGGAGATTTAAATTCATTTGTATAGTTTGAGATCTAATTTAAGGATTGAGGATTGTAATTAAATTTTTAGAACGCGATCAGGAAACGTACCAATACCTCTGCCGGGGTATTTGCTCGGATGCGAGGTGTTATCGGGCCAATAACAAAGAAACGTTGTCGGTTTTGAAATGTTATAACCACAACTCCCCTTACTCTTCAAACAAGCGCCACAGCTTCGATTTCTGTTGGTGTCGACATACCATGTTATTTGGAAACCCTGCCCTACGAATGACTGATTGGTCTGCACAGCCGATCCGTTGGTGTGCCAAGAGAAATTCTGATGGATAGGCGGAGCCGATACGTTGATGTGCTGAGTATCAGTTAAGGAATTCTGATTGATCTGCAGAGCCGATTCCTTGAAGCGCTGATTCTCAATTAAGAACTTCTTAATTGGCACTTGAAGATGGGTTTTACAGAAGCGTGTCCCAAGTTCTTGTCCGGAAAAGTAGTACCAATCATAGTCACATAAACGCAACTTTTGAAATATCCCCATATTTTTTTCATCGCAGTGCCTCCAAAGTGTGAGATTGGTGTATGTATTGGAGATATGAAAATGAGAGCCGGACAACCAGAATTGAGAGTAGTTACCTGAAAGATTGCATTTACCTCCCCACAGTTTGTCGTTAATAATTGTGATGCTATTACTATTGCTATTAGCGGCCAAGAAAGAGGGTTCCAATATGCGATATTGTTCTCCACTGATCTTAATCAGAGGATAGCGGTCCTTGTAATCACAGTCGTCCAGCTGAAACTCAGGATCGCCACAGCCTCTGTTTTTCTCACCGAAAGGATAGCCGAAATCAAGGCGGCCACATTTACGAACCCCATTACAAACGTCAAAGGGAGTGCAGAGACATGATATCGAGGTGCAGAGGAGGAGGGCGTATGCATGAAGGCAAATGTAGACAATGAGAGACATCGAATTGTTAAGAAGAAGAATACGTATTCTCGTGCTCTGTTCTGCTGTGCTCTGCTTTTCGAGATACAAGACTTAGTAACAGGGGGTTACCAAAAACGGAGATGGAATAGGAGAATGTGGGAGTGAAGGAAAGAGCATGGAATCGCAGTTCGCCGAAACTTCAAAGTCAACAAGTCAATTAAAGTATGCCCAAGAAAGTTTGTAATTCCGTGAGGGAGTAGGCTAATTGAGAAGCAATCTTTTCTCCCGGTCAAAATCTTTTTTGGTCAAAAAGTCAAAAAACGGATGTGAATTCGTTAAATTTTAAAATTTTCAAGGGTGGTTTGAGTTTTCATGGATTAAAATGATTAAAATTTTATCTATTTCAGAACTTTATTTTGGAGATTTTATCTCATTTTAAACCAACTCAAATATTCAGAAAATCTATTAAAATTTGAATTAACCAAAAATTTAAAAACAAAAAAAATAAACCTATTGAAAAAATAACTCCAAAATTAATCCACTCCATTCCATCAAAGTTAACCCACTCCATTCCGTCAGAAACCGGATAACTAGCCAACGGCTATTTATCGCACTTCAATCATGATTGTTCGTTGGGAGTCAGGACAGGCACGGGATAAAATAAAATCCACACGCCTTCCAGGCTCCAGCATCCGTCCATTGATCACATGATGGACTGACAATTTCTGACGGGGACTGGACACATTAAACTCCACACGCCGGTGAGCATCCGTCCATCGATAACGTAGACTGATTATTTCTGACAGTGACTATTCCACCAACGGAGTGAGTCAATAAGTTAGCAAACTCTCATTGACTACATTAAATGAAAAGTTTGAAGCAGGGTAGAATTCAATTTATGTTTGATTTTTATAAGATATGAGATATGTGATCGGAAAGAGAGTCAATTTGTTATAAACTTATCTTGACTCAATTCAATATTTTAGTAAGCCTTTTTTGAACGAAACTCTTATCAAATATTTATGCTCTTTAAAAAATCATACTTTCTATTTTTTTTAGAAACATAAGATTCCTTTTCTATGTGAAAAAGAGCAATGAGAAATAGCTGTCTTTATATAATAAAGAATAGACGACTTAACAAAAGTGTTGAAAAGAAAACAGCCCGAAATATTAATATCTTATTAAAAGAGAATTATCCACCTTTGTTTCTATTTTTTTTTAAATAGAAGGCTCCAAAGGACCGATGTAAAATTGAATGTTGTTTTTTGAGATTTAAAAGAATTTCTAAATTTTTGTTGGAATTTGAGTTATTAGATTTATGTGATCTCTTCATTCCGTATAAGAGGGTTTTATTTGCATCTTCAATCCAATCCAATCCTCATAGAGATACTACCATAAGCTTGTCTTTTTATCCATTCTTCGGGGAGATAGTTGATATTTTGTCTAGAGTAGAGTTGTTGCTTTTCTCTTTTTATCCATTTTTCGGGGAGATAGTTGATATTTTGTCTAGAGTTGTTGCTTTTTACTCTATTGGATGTTAATTATTTATATAATCCTTTTTCCACTATTTTGGTTATTGTTAACCTTTTTGGCGATTGTTAACTTTTTGTGGTGATTGTTAACCTTTTGGTTAACAATTTAGGATCTTTTTTTTATTTTGAGTAAGCATGGATTTGAGGGAAAGAGTCTTAAAGACGATTAGTTTGTTGATGATTCCAACATTAGAATGTTATATTCTTATAATCTAAAATTTGGGTTTTGTAGATGCAAGAAAAATGCTCTTTATCAATAGTAGGGGTTATCCCACTCTGCTCATTACACAATATACTTTGCTCTGCATCTTTTCTATTTGCATATTTATCATGGTATCAGATCCTGCATAGTAAGCCTCTTCACAATGCTTGGAGAGCAGCCAGATATGAGGAGGAAAGAGAGCAGAGAAGCACGTTGAGAGATTGATCCATCTGTTCATTCTGACGAGAGATCGATCCAACGATCTCTTCATTGGAGAAGTCCAAGAGGTCTTCCATTCCTTAGTCGCTTCAGTTTTTTTTCACCCTAAATTATTGGGGCAACACGATTTGTTTTGAGCCTGGAAAGACGTATTGGACCAACAAGTTTTATTTCTTCTCCAGGAAAACTTGATTCACAAGCAAAGTATCAATTACTTAACCCATTTCTTTATATTTCACTTGACTTCTCATACTTTCTAACATTTTGATTTCAAAAATCAAATGGGTTTGATATTGACTTAAGTTCATGCCAAAATTTTGTGGCTCGATTTGTTGAAGTGTGAAACCCTTCTGCCATTTTAATTTTTTTTTTTTAATATGTTGAGCTTGTATACCCAAATCCAGCAAGACCATTCTCAGATCACACAAAATTCTTGTAGATCTATTTACATTACACAGAACTGAAGTCTGTGAAATATTTTTAGGGTTTCCTCATAAAATAAGTCAAATAGAGTGGAATTTCTTTTGGAAACTCTAAAAAATAAGATCTAAATCCGATTCTGTGTTTATTTTTCAAAATATCAGTGGTGATATTTTTCCCTGAGAAAAGGCACCATACTTACATTTTTTTTCTCTCTATTGTTCTAAATTTCTTTTTTTTAAATGGCCACTTCTAACAATTTAGGGCCAACACAAGGGCCAATTCTTCTTGGGAAGAACTATGAATTTTGGTCTCTCCGAATGAGATCCTTCTTGCAAGCACATGAGTGTTGGGATCCAGTGGATCATGGCTATGGGGAACCAGATCCAGTAGATCTAGCTGCCATGACCAATCAACAGAGAATAAGTCCAACTTCTGGATTCAGAACTCAGTAGATGACTCCATTTTCTAAAAAATCACAGGTGTTGTTACCTAAAAACATGCCTGGGACATCCTAAGAACAACCTACCAGGGAAATGACAAGGTCAAAACAGTCAAGCTCCAGACCTTGAGGACACATTTTGAGACCTTAAAAATGACAGAGTCTGAAAATGTTGATCAATTTATGACCAAAGTCATGGGAATTATGAACCAGATTAGGATGACTGGTGAAGCCATCCTAGATCAAAGGATTGTTGAGAAAGTCCTTAGAAGTCTTCCAAAGAAATTTGAGATGGTTCTTACAACCATCCTTGAATCCAAGGATCTGCCATTTTTTTCAACAAATGAACTAATGGGTTCTCTGCTGTCACATGAGTCCAGACTACATCTAGAAGATGAGTCAATATCCAATGCCTTCAATACACAATTCTCCTTCAATAGAGGGAGAGGAAAATGCAGAGGAAGAGGTCATAGAGGAAGATGGAGAAGTCCAAGCAACCATCATTCAGGTGAAGGTCACACACATCAAAATCATAATCATAATTTCCAGCCTCAAAGAGGCAGAGGGAGGAGATCCAATGAAAAAGCAAGCATACAATGCTATCACTGCAAAAGGTATGGGCACTATGAATCTGAATGAAAAAAGAAGCAAGCAGATCAACACTCAGGAAGAGCACATGTCTCAAATCATGAAAGAGAAACCACATATGGGATGTTTCTATCACGCCACAAGACTGAAGAACAACACAAAGACCTCTGGTTGCTAAACAGTGGATACAACAATCACATGACAGGTAACAAAGATTTACTTTCTTGCATTGATTATTTTATTTTATCTGATATTACACTTGGAGATTACTATTTAGTTAAATTCCAAGGCAAAGGAATTGTACCTATTCTCACTAAACAAGATGTAAAGAAAGACATACATGATGTCTATCACGTTCCAGATCTAAAACATAATATGCTAAGTGTAGGACAACCAGTTGAACATGTCTATAAGTTACTTTTTGTAGGAGCATCATGTAGGATATTTGACAAACCTCCCATCAAAAAATTGATTTCTGAAATCCACATGACTAGGAATAGAATGTTTCCCCTAACCCTTAGAACTACAAATATGACCCAAACCTATGCATAAAGTGCATCCACCCCAAATGAAACTATGATTTGGCATGCAATATTTGGACATATACCCTTCCAGATCCTAAGTCTCCTGCATAAGCACTCCATGGTCAATGGTCTACATATCTTCAAAGAGAAAAATCTCCCATGTGAGTCTTGCATTCTTGGAAAACATAAGAGAACTAGTTTTTCACAATCCTTCAATCAAGCCAAAAAACACTTAGAGTTGGTTCATACTGACCTATGTGGACCAATGCAAACAAAGTCAATAGGTGGTAGATTTTATTTTCTAACATTTATTGATGATTTTAGTAGGAAAATATGGATCTATTTCCTCATACACTGGTTTGAAACCTTTGCAAAGTTCAAGGAGTTCAAGGCTGAAGCTGAAAAATAGAGTGGGAAATATGTAAAGGAACTCAGGTCAGATGGAGGAGGAGAATATTGTTCAAAATAATTTGCAAATTTCTGCAAATCACAAGGCATAATCATGCAAATGACAACCAGGTATACTCCACAGCAAAATGGAGTGGCTAAGAGGAAAAAGCAAACTATAATGAACATGGCCAGGAGCCTTCTCAAAGAGAAATGTTTGTCAAATTTATTTTGGGCTAAAGTTGTAGCATGTTCAGTTTATCTACTAATTAGATCCCCAACCACTAGTGTCAAGATGAAGGTCTCTCAAGAAGCATGGAGTGGGACAAAACTGAATGTTTCTCATCTTAGGACCTTTGGATGCATTGCATTCATTCACATACCTTTTGAATTGAGGAAGAAACTTGATGATCGAAGTGAGAAATACATTTTTTTGGCTACAGTGAGACATCCAAAGCCTACAGACTCTACAATACGATTTCAAAGAAACTCATTCTTGGCAGAGATGTCAAATTTCTTGAAAATCGGTTCTAGAGTGAATTTGAAAATCACCCTATGGACAATCAAAATCCATTGTTGCCACTTCCTGAACACATAAAAAATTTAGGACAACAAACACATCAGCCTGTCCTTCCAAGATTGTAGGTACAAGGACAACCTGAAAGTTCTTAGGACAACTCTTCTTCAAGCAAAAAATCATCCTCCGAAGTATAAAATTAGCGAACTTGAAGCTTGAGAGAAATCCATCAGCAATTGGATGATATTAATCAACACAATATTTTTGCATTAATTTCATGCCAACCTACATCTTTTAAAGAGGTAGCTAAAGAGACACATTGGGTTCAAGCCATGAACCAAGAGATTGACTCTATTGAGAAGAACAAGACATGGGATCTTGTTGATCTGGCCAAACATAAGACAAGTATTGGTGTCAAGTGGGTTTACAAGACTAAACTAAATGAAAAGGGGCATATTGAAAAACACAAGCAAGACTTGTTTCCAAAGGATTCTCACAACAAACATGCATTGATTATGGTGAAACCTTTGCTCCAATAGCAAGGTTGGACACTGTAAGGACCCTCTTAGCCATAACAACTCAACACAAATGACAAGTGTACCAGATGGATGTCAAGTTAGCCTTCTTGAATGTCTGCATATTTATCACCTGACACCATTCAACACACAATAGATGAGTGATCATACAATAAGAAACTTCCAAAACCACACATTTGAACCTATAGAAATGAAACATTAGCCAAGTGAGAGTTCATGTATGCTTCCCTGAGTTTGGTTCTCGGTTCCCCCACTCTTGGTTGAAGTATTGTGTTCTCCTGGGCTGTTGACAATGTGTGAGAGCTTAATCCTGAAAAATGTGAAAAATTGGTGAGGAATATGTTAGATTTTTAGATCGGGAGGTACTCCGCATGTGTGTCTTGTATGTGGTAGTTACCTTGTACCTACACTACTAGAAACTTGACTTTGTAATGGGTTTTTATAAAGTTGTGATAAAGTGGTTCTTTTATTAAAACAACTTTTTAATAAAAGTGTACCTTCTAAAATTAAAGTGACTTTATCTCATAAAGTGCACTTA
>ML814324.1:201046-216537 GCA_009831015.1 Picea engelmannii | reverse complement strand
TCTCTCTTTGGGTTTCCCCACATTGGGATTTTCCCTGGCATTGCCTGAATTTATGAGTATTTCATGGTTGAATAATTTATGAGTATTTCATGGTTGAATGATTGTTGTTCATTGTGTTTATTCTGCTGCAAAATTGCTTAGCAATGTGTATTTCTGTTTATGGTAATTTATGAATGAGGGTTTAGACATTTCAGAGTTCATAGAAAACAATTATCTCTAGGTTGCTAAGTGTATGACAGAATATTTATAAGCAGATTTTGTCATTTCATTTCTACATGGTATAAGAGCTTGGGCTCTGAGTGACAATGAGCAGTGAGATATTTGGGCAAGTTTGAAGGGGGGAAATCTGTTATTTGTTTTCCTTTGAATAGTGTCAGGGAATATGGCCGCATGCATTAGATTTGAGGATCAGTTGGATGGAATTTCAAGCTATTTGCAGTGGAAGGTCCGGATGTCAGTTGTTCTCAAGGACAACAAGATTTGGACCTATGTTAGTTCTGTTGTTGTGGCTCCCACAATAGATCTTGTTGATTTGGATTTGCATGAAGTAAAGGAGGCCAAATCTCAAAGGATCATTCTGGATGGTGTGAAGGACCCTCTCATTCCACATTTGTCTGAGAAGAAGACAACTTATGAGATGTGGGTAACTTTGAAGAATTTATTTGAGGCTAATAATGCCAATCAGAAGATGGCCTTGAAAGATAAGATGCATGACTCGAAGATGGATAAGGGTGAGGATGTTGCATCCTATATTAAACAACTAGCCCAAGTTAAGGACAAGTTAGTTGCAGTGGGAGAGATCATCTCAGAAGCCGAATTGGGGAGGATAGCATTGAAACTCTTCACAAAGGATTGGGATGTCTTTGTGAAGTGTGTGGTTGGTTGAGAATTTTTTTCAAATTGGAGCAGGTTGTGGGATGACTTCACTCAGGAGGAGATCCAGATGGGGTATCATAACAGTGGTCAGAAGGAAGAGAGATCTAAGGGGAATGTTTCTCTTGCTACAAAGAGAAAGAAGAAAGGAAATTCCACGAGGGACTTGAGTAACGTCAGATGTTACTATTGTAACCAGTTGGGGAACCTTTCTTCTTAGTGTCCTGAGAAGAAGAAGAAGAGGAAGGAACAAGAGGGGCTTGAGACAACTACTACAACAACCATGGAGGATTTTTCTTCCAAGTATGACAAGGAATTTTATTTGGTTACTCTAGTATCCAGTGTCGGTAGTGGAGGATTTTGGTGTGATTTCAAATGGATTTTTGACAGTGGAGCCTCTTATCACATGAAGGGAATATGACGAGCATTCCTTATTATCACAGAGAAAGGTCCTGACTGACTGGTGGAGAGTGAAGGTGGTATGGCGTGAGCTGTACATGGAGTTGGAAGGGTTATATTTTGACTCGAGTATGGAGGATTCCTGGAGCTTGATGGAGTTCTCTTTGTTCCATGGTTGAGGGTTAACTTGCTCTCAGTCTCAACCTTTGAGAATGATGGATATTGTACATTGTTCAAGAGGGGACATGTATTTATCTATAGGGAGGGAGAAAACCCAATGGAACCACAACTGATTGGTGATCGGGTGGACATGTTATACATGTTGCGAGGAAAACCTTCAGGATATGATTCGACGTCGGATGAGGAGTATGAGGCTCTTGAGACTACAGTGGGCCCGAGGATTCAATTTTGCATTCCGATAGAAGAGAGGGAGTCTCTTCTGAGCACTGACAAGAGACTCAACTGGTGTGATAGAACCGATGCTCAGGGTGGAGTGTATTCTCCTAGGAGCTTAGGGTTCATAGTAGCTGTCAGGAGGATGTCTTCTTATTCGAGTTTTGTGCAGGTGTTGAGGATGTCTCCAGGTTAAGAGGGAGTTCCTATTGAGTACAGTTTGATGGGAACATATGATGGAGATGGCAGTGAGTACATCCCTCGCTAAGAGGGAGTGTTATCTTTTTAGCTCAGGAGGTACTCCGCATGTGTGTCTTGTATGCAGAAGTTACCTTGTACCTACACTACTAGACACTTGACTTTGCAATGGGTTTTTATAAAGTTGTGATAAAGTGGTTCTTTTATTAAAGTGGCATTTTAATAAAAGTGTACCTTCTAATATTAAAGTGACTTTATATCATAAAGTGCACTTATGTTATAAAGTGAAAATGTACTTTAATATTCTAAAGTGATTTATTTTGGAGGGAATGAATCATGAACCTTGAACTTGTAAAGGAAAGATTAGATCTTGGCCATTAGATTTAAGGTTGGAGAAGGTGAAGGGTCACTTTCAGATTATAAGAGAATGCATTGGGTAGTGTGAAAGGCACATTGAAGAAGAGATTGAGAGAGATTTACGAGAGAGCTTGAAAGAGGAAACATGGCAGCAAGGAGGGTGCATTTCCCAAAAGAGATTGGGCACAAATACCTAGGGAATATTTCTGTGTGAGTGTTGATAGCTATTTGTATTATTGGAGGCCATTGTTGGATCATGTTGTCATTGATGCAAATGATTTGATTGATTGATGTCAAGTGATTGACTGATGATTGATGTAATGTATATGTCCTTGATGAGAATGATAGATGTCAAGTGGAAACCAATTGATGAAGATGGATCAATGAGTTGTCATTGATACATATTGCATAGTTGATGTATATGATGCATTGGTGAATTGATGCAAAGTTGAATCATTATAGTATTATCATGGTTGATAAGGTGCACAAATGGATGAACTCCAAAGTGGTCCCCTTATGGTGAAAGCCCTCATGGGAAGACGCTTTGTGGTTAAGTTGTGGTTGGAGGACCCATGCTTGTATGTGGAATAATGAGATGAAGATCAAGGAAATTGTTGGTGAAACTATCCTATATGGATAGTGTTTTCCATGCCATTTCCGGTGGTATGTGAAATGTCACATAAATCCTCATAGTTTGAGAGTTATGTCTTTACGAAGTTGGAGGACCCCCATATGTTGGCTTGAAGCCTCAAATGGTCAAAGAAGTCAAAGTGATTTAAAAGAAGAAATCATTATTTAAATGATAAAGTAAAGTGACAAATAATAAAGAGAAGTGAAAAAATCAAGACAGATTATTTAAATGATAAAGTAAGGTGACAAAATCAAGAAGGAATATTTAAATGATAAAATATTGGAGAACTTTCTATTTATGGAAAATAGTTAACCATAAAATAAGAAAATGAGTAAAGTGACCTATAGGATGAAAGTATAAATAAGATAGCTATGGTATCTTGTAAATTGTCCTTTTTTGTGTGGATCAATGGAGAGCTTCTTATGAGAATGTCTTTTGGAGTCTTGATGGAGAACTTCTTGTAATAACATTTTTGTGGATCTCTTGAGCATGATTGAAGATCTATTATAAGGAAGAAAGCGAGAGGAGGATCTCATGGATGCATCAAGGTTTCAACAATGTCGGAGATCTTGACAGAAAAATTCTCGGAGCTTCAGAAACCCTAGTTTCTGAGGTATATGTGGGTTGTAATGGGCCAGGACGTGTGCATACGTGGGCTGTATGAGGACAGGGTGTGTACAGTGGATGGAGTCATGAAGACTTGTGTTTGAGCTGACGCCAAGCTCTTGGATGATGAGGCAGGTTCCAGATCTGCATTCTATGGCCCCAGATCTATCAGTGAGACACTAGTATGATTACATTATTGTCTTGATGGATACTATTGTTTGATGTGTTATGAATGCTTAGGGAATTATTGGTATGGCTTCTATGATTTTGTTCAGTTTGGTTGATTTGGTTGATGGAGTGAGAAGTACTCTTTTGATTCAGTGGTGACATGATTATTATGGTATACTAGTTATTTATACATGATTCAGATAGCATTCATATTGATTTGTTGTGGAGCGTGAACAAGCTATTGGAGAGATTGGATGTGTTGTGACTGGCTGGTGGGCAGATTGGACAGTCAGAGACAGAAGAGAATGATATATTGTTTGAAGATGATCTGAGTTGATCTTGAAGGATAAACCCTAATAGCTCAGAAGGTATACGCAGGCTGCTGTATACACTGGACGCATACATATGTGGGTTGTAGTGAGCCAGGGAGCGTACACACGCGGGCTGCACTACTGATAGGTCGCGTACCTATTGACAGATTGATATCTGTTGAGGATTGTTGCCTCATCGCAGTTGGTGCTGAGGATGTAAGCTGAGTCTTGTATTATAGAGCTGGTGCTCTTGCATAGTTGTACTCTATTCAGTTGTTGCTGAAAAACCCCTGGATTGTTTTCCATAATAAAAATAAAAATTGTACATACATCTTGTGTTCTTTGTGTTCCTTGTGGTGATGACTTATTGATGATATATTGTTGATATATGTTGCTGATAAATGTTCACATATAACTGGTTATAAATGACAACAATGGGTAATGAGTAAATGTTGAATGTTAACCAAAGGAGTTTTGTGTAAGAGGGAAGTTTAAAAGAAAAAGAGCCCCACACTCATTCACCCCCCTCTAAGTATGGTAGGTGTGTCCAACAATTAGTATCAGAGAGGGCCTTCACTACAAGCCTTAACAAGCTTGAAGGAGATCCATAGACACACAAATGGATGATGAAGTTCCAATCCTTGATGAGGAAAACTATTCTACTTGGAGAATGGAGATGAGAGTGTATTTGAAGACAATGGGAGCAAGTATTTGGAAGGAAGCCATTGGTGGATCAATTCCATTGAAGAATAAGTCAAAGTTTGCAACTCAAAGGGAAGGAAAGAAGAATGATGCATTGGTTCTCAAAACCATTCTTAGTGGACTCTCAATCCCTATCAAAGAGAGCATGGGACAATGCACTTCCGCCAAGGATCTATGGCTAAAGCTAGAGGAGACATATCAAAGCAAGGAAGAGAAAGAATATATTGAAGATCACTCCATCAAGATCATTAAAGGTAAAGAATCTCCCAAAACCCTTGATTGTATTATTTCTAAATGTGATCTTGAAAACATTTCAAGTGAAGATAAAGAATCAAGTGATGTTGGCAAAAAGGAAGATCGTGAAGATATTTCAAATGAAGGTAAAGAACCCTAAAAAACCCTTGATTGCAATGATGATGATGAATTTTTCTTTACAAGTGAAGAAGAAGATCTAGAAACAGTTCATGTAAAGTTTGATGGTATTTACCCTATGAAAAGAATAGAAGAAAAACTATTAAAACTTCAAAATGAAGTTGAAGAGGGTTTATATAGATATAGAAGTGATCATTATTATATAGACTATAACTATCTTTCAGATAACACTAAGAAGTTTCTTAGGAGGAGTCTAAGACACGTCCTGAAGTTAAAGGAAATGATCAAGGAACAAGAAGAGAGCAATAAGACTCCACTAGAAGAAAATGAAGAAGAGATCACAAGACTAAAGAGTGAAAAAGAAAAAGTGAAGGTAGATGATGAGATTAGCAAAAGTTTTGAAACTATTGTCGATCTCAAAACCCAAATTGAAGAAGCCAAAAGAATAGAGGAACTATTGAAGAATAAAATAAATTAAAAGAAAAAGTCATGTTGTAAGTTAGAAGATGAAATTGTTGATCTTAGAAAGAAGATAGAGAAGTCAAATAAATTCTTGAATAGCTCAAGAATCTTGGATGAGATATTGGAAATTCAAAGATCACCATGTGACAAATCAAGTCTTATATACAAGAAAGAAGCCACAGATGCTGAAGCAAGAACCTCAAAGAAGCATGAGGTAATTCCATCAAAGAAGGAAGACAATGTTGCAAAGAAACCATCTACACAAGGAAAAGAAAATTTCAAAAGAACAAAGAAATGAAGACATCAAGAAGATATTCTTGGGACACCAAAGCAAAGGTATGAAAGTATTTTTCATGGGAATTTTTATTCATGTAATGGATATGGTCACAAAGATTTTGAATGTAGATCTTATGAAAGGAAAAATAATGGAATATTTTATAACACCATAAGGTGTTGGAGATCTGATCAAGTAGGACACATTGTTGTTCACTGTAACACCATGAGATGCTACAGCTGTAGTGGATTTGGCCATAAATCCCAGGAGTGCTGGAACACAAGAAGAAAGTCCATGATGAGGACTTCACATAGCATGGATAGAAGAAGGAATGAAGTAAGGAAAGGAGACATCTTTGAAAAGATGGATGCTCAGAGCTCAAGTTCTAAGGAGTAGGGACATCTACAGAAGTGGGTGAAGAATACAAAGCATCCATAACATAATGAAAGACTGAAGGGAAGTTAAAAATGTCATCTACAGAGGCATACATGGGTGACAGTGATATCAATCACGTACATACGCAGGCTGACCTTGTATAGGTTGCGTACATACATGAGTTGTCTGTGCAGCAGGCCACATATATGTGGTAAATCCTTGGGAAAAAGGAAATGCACATGAATTGCAACTTGATGTGATGGTATAACACTCTGTTGTAGGGTCTGACATTGTTTGTTGCAGGGTCTGACACTATTTGTTGCAGGTTTAAGTGTTCATCTATTGGATTATGTAAAATAAAATCTCGGGTGCATGGCACCAACCCATGAGCATGGATTGATGATGATATGTTGGTGTACATGGATGGTACATGTTTTGTATTATTGGAAGCTTACTTGTTGAAAAACTTGATGCATGCACTTGGCATATGGATGGGCTACATTTTGGGACATGTAGTTGGTGAATTAATGAAGTGATAATGTTGTACATCATTGGTGATCTATAGTTGATGCATGATTGACAGCTTGGTAGAGGCACCCACTAACAGTTTGATTGACATGGATGATTTGGCATACATATATGACGATTCATCATGTTGTGGTATTGGTGTGTGGTTGATGTACTTGCTTGATACATGTTGATATGCATGTTTGGTACATTCATACATGGCATGAGTTTGATGCATGAACAGGTCCAAGGATCATTATATGGTAGCATATTGTTGATCTTACAAAGAAGATAGGGGGAGGCATACCCATAGGGGGAGTCATTCTTCTTCCCATGATTCTAGGAGGAAATACTTGTTAGATGCATACCTAGAAAATAACCCTATAATTGAAGAAAGACCAAAGAGGCATTCAAATAGTGGGACCAACCCCAAGAAGAGTTCAAGCAAGGGGAGCATCCCCAAGAGGAAAATGGCCCTTTGCCATTGATATCAAAGGGGGAGAGTTAATCACATTGATGTGATTGATGCTTATTTATGGGGAGAGATAGTCACATTGACTATTGACATAGAAAGCATGTCTTATCTATATGTTGACATCAATAATTGGTAATTGGTATTGACATCAATGTTGGTATTGCCATCAATGCCAAAGGGGGAGATTGTTGGATCATGTTGTCATTGATGCAAATGATTTGATTGATTGATGTCAAGTGATTGATTGATGATTGATGTAATGTATATGTCCTTTATGAGAATGATATATGTCAAGTGGAAACCAATTAATGAAGATGGATCAATGAGTTTTCATTGATACACAATGCATAGTTGATGTATATGATGCAGTGGTGAATTGATGTAAAGTTGAATCATTATAGTATTATCATGGTTGATAAGGTGCACAAATGGATGAACTCCAAAGTGGTCCCCTTATGGTTAAAGCCCTCACAGGAAGATGCTTTGTGGTTAAGTTGTGGTTGGAGGACCGATGCTTGTATGTGGAATAATGAGATGAAGATCAAGGAAATTGTCGGTGAAACTATCCTATATGGATAGTTCTTGTCATACAATTTCCGGTGGTATGTGGAATGTCACATAACTCCTCATAGTTTGAGAGTTATGGCTTTACGAAGTTGGAGGACCCCCATATGTTGGCTTGAAGCCCCAAATGGTCAAAGAAGTCAAAGTGCTTTAAAATAAGAAATCATTATTTAAATGATAAAGTAAAGTGACAAATAGTAAAGAGAAGTGACAAAATCAAGAAATATTATTTAAATGATAAAGTAAGGTGACAAAATCAAGAAGGAATATTTAAATGATAAAATATTGGAGAAATTTCTATTTATGGAAAGTAGTTAACCCTAAAATAAGGAAAATGGGTTAAGTGACTTAGAAATGGGTTAAGTGACCTACAGAATGAAAGTATAAATAAGATAGCTATGGTATCTTGTAAATTATCCTTTTTTTTGTGGATCAATGGAGAGCTTCTTATGAGAATGTCTTTTGCAGTATTGATGGAGAACTTCTTGTGAGAACATTTTTGTGGATCTCTTGAGCATGATTGAAGATATGTTCTGAGGAACAAAGAGAAAGGAGGATCTCATGGACGCATCAAAGTTTCATCAATTTCGTATATCTTGACGACAAAAGTCTCAGAGCTTCAGAAACCCTAGTTTATGAGGTATATGTGGGTTGTAATGGGCCAAGACGCATGCATACGCGGGTTGTATGAGGACAGGGTGCGTACAGTGGATGGAGTCATGAAGACTTGTGTTTGAGCTGGTGCCAAGATCTTGGATGATAAGGCAGGTTCCAGATCTACATTCTATGGCCCCAGATCTATCAGTGAGACACTGATATGGTTACATTATTGTCTTGATGGATATTATTGTTTGATGTGTTATGAATGCTTAGGGAATTCTTGGTATGGATTCTATGATGTGGTTCAATTTGGTTGATTTGGTTGATGGAGTGAGAAGTACTCTCTTGATTCAGTGGTGACATGATTGTTGTGGTATACTAGTTGTTTATACATGATTGAGATAGCATTCATATTGATTTGTTGTGGAGCATGAACAAGCTATTGGAGAGCTTAGATGTGTTGTGATTAGCTGGTGGGAAGATTGGACAGTCAGAGACAGAAGAGAATGATATATTGCTTGCAGATGATCTGATTTGATCTTGAAGGATAAACCCTAACAAATAAGAAGGTATATGCAGGTTGTTGTATACACTGGATGTGTACATACGCGGGCTATAGTGAGCCAAGGAGCGTATGTACGTGAGCTGCACTACTGACAGGTCGTGTACCTGTTGATAGATTGATATTTGTTGAGGATTGTTGTCTCATCTCAGTTGGTGCTGAGGGTGTAAGATGAGTCTTGCATTATAGAGTTGGTGCTCTTGTAGAGTTGTACTCTATTCAGTTGTTGTTGAAAACCCCCCAGATTGTTGTCCATAATAAAAAGAAAAATTGTACATACATCTTGTGTTCTTTTTGTTCCTTGTGGTGATGACTTGTTGATGATATATTGCTGATATATGTTGCTGATAAATGTTTACATATAACTGGTTATAAATGACAGCAATGGGTCATGAGTAAATGTTGAATGTTAACCAAAGGAATTTTGTGTAAGAGGGAAGTTTAAAAGAAAAATATCCCCACACTCATTCACCCCCCCTCTAAGTGTGGTAGGTGTGTTCAACAATCATACTATATGGATCCATACAATCCATACAACAAGGGAAAGAGGGCACGAAAAATGAGGCAAGTTTGGCATGATTTTCGAGGCTATTTTGAAGGGTTTTTCTTGTTGCAGCAGGGTCGTACAGTAGATTTTGGGCACATTTTTCAAGGTGTTGATTTCTGGGCAGGCTTTACAATAGTACAGATTTGGAACATTTTCCAAGGCATAATATTGTGTGGGCAGTTTTTGTGTGTTGTAAGTGTATTTCTCTTGCTGGAAATTGTATTGTTGTTGCTGATATATCTTTCCTAAAGCTAATAAAATCTCTCTTTCTCTTTGGGTTTCCCCACATTGGGGTTTTCCCTGGCATTGCCTAAATTTATGAGCATTTCATGGTTGAATGATTGTCGTTCATTGTGTTTATTCCTTTGCAAAATTGCTTAGCAATGTGCATTTTAGCTTATGGTAATTTATGAATGTGGGTTTAGACATTTCATATTTCATAGAAGATAGTTATCTCTAGGTTGCTAAGTGTATGACATAATATTTATAAGAAGATTCTTTCATTTCATTTCTACAGAATATCCAAAATCATATAATTGTGAAGTTGTATATCTCAGAAATAATTTTCTAATAGTATAAGGAATGCACAAAATGGGTATCGGGGTCAAATGTTATGTCCAAAATACAAAAGGAATGTTTTCGAGGTCCTATCCCTATATCAAGACTGGAAGAAAGATTGAGCTCTAATGTATCGGCACTAGAAGAAATATTATGTCTAGTGTATCGACACCAGAAGAACTATTGAGCTCTGGTATGTTGGTGAAGATGAGGCGATTTTGCTGAAACTAGGTGTATCGACGAGGAATGGGTGATCTCCTCCATTGGTGAGTCGATGATTGAGGAAAGTCTTAGAGCATTGGAGAAGCTTCATTCACATCAGGTTGTTTGAACTCGCAAGTGATCGTTGTAGTATCAGATCTTACTTCATGTTTCCATATTGTCGTCATACTGTGTGCGGAATGAGAGTTCAAACTTTGTTACAATTACCAGTGCATTGGTCATGGGACTAGATCAAGTGGTGGCACATGGTTTGATCTCAGTTTTGAAAGTGAATGTGAAAATTTTAATGTTTAAATTGTTCCAAGTAGGAGTTATTATTAAAATAACAAAATTTTAAAATATTTAAAAGAGGGCGGTGGGTGGTTGTCAGCCCACCCTTACTCCCCCTTAAGGTTCATGTACGAAGCGTTTTCAATGTATGAAGAGTTTTCAACATATATAAAATGGGGGGGTGTGGCATGGCCATGCCCCCTCCCTTAACCTTTATGTATTACAGACTAATAAAAGAGGGGATTCATGGACCATGCACACCCCCTCCTTTTAACCAAACCATATGGGATTTACAACATGAAGACTCACTTAACCTTCAATCCACACACCATACCACAAATTTCCATTGATCACATGTATCGATGTTAAAAACTTGAAGTGTAGTGGTGTACCGGTGTGGATCACATGATGGTGACGAGAGTATCGACACTTCATCACGCATCGTTCCTCAAAATGTGTTGGTAGTTGGTTAGGCATAGAGCTTGGATATGTGAATTGTCATTTGGTTTGGGATGTGCATAAGTTTGTTTGTATGCATGCAGGGTTAATGTATGTGCATATAAAACAAGAGTTGCAAGGAAACATAGTCCCTTCCTTTGGTAGGTTTGAAAATTGATAATAATAATGATTTAAAACCTCATATGCATAATTAAGTCTATTATTTAAATTTTATTATTAAAAGTTAGTAAAAATAATTATCAATATCAATATTAATATTTTTATTATAACTATAATTGATTATTAAGTTAGTGAAATTAATTGTTCCTATTAATATTTTAATTATAATTATTATTGATTATTATTATAATATAATATTAATATTCATTAGTGAAATTAGTTATTACTATTAATTTTTCATTAGAATTATAATTGATTATTAATATTACTATATTTATTATGATTGTAATCTATTATTATATATAAGATTTAATAATTTGAAATTTATAATAACATTGACTTTGTTTTTAATATGTTTAATTGAAAATATGTTATTTGATTATTTATATATGTTAAATTTATCATTTGAAATATGTTTATAACAAGTTAGCTTTATTATTATGTATAGGTTAAAACTTGTGATTAATATATAATTTATTTTAAATAACAAAATTACACTTAGCCCCCCGGGGGGGCAGCTCAATTGGCAAGTGCCATGAAAATGAAGTTCCATGAGGTTTCGAGTTCAACTCCCCTTGACTTACAATGTGTGTCGCGTATGGGGCCTCATGGGAACACCTGGAGGTTATAGTGGTAGCAGTTGGATAACACGACCACGTGTAACGTGAGCACGTGCCCAACTAGTTGTTGATTCCTCTAGACATAAAAAAAAAATGTTATACTTATTTCCTAGGCATTTAATAGAAATCCCGTTTCTGTCAATAGAATGACTTCTCAATGAAAATTTTCCGTCCAAATTGGTAGCTCGATCATTCCGAAGAGGGTCCGCCTGTTTGCATAAAGTCCACGTTTGTTAGCACATATTATTGTAAGGGGGAAGCTTCTCTCTGGATTCGGGTCCTTGGTGAGAAATAGATGAAATGGGGCTTAAGATCCATCAAATGAAGTTATACAAGGTCGCAGTCATGAACACCCAAGCGCAACATGCATAAAATCTCTATTTTTGGGTTAAAAATCAAGTAGGCGAGCATTTTTTGCTTTTTAGCGACGAAGATCCATCGATGGAGAAGATCAACAGTCATCAGGTAAGCCAGAGCCATGGAGTTGCATGAAGTTTAGCGCATGGGTTCATCCCTTAGGGCCAAAGTCACGAAATGATCGTGGTCGTCCGATCTAGTCGGGACGCGTGGCACACGATTGAGTCTGGTCTCTATTTTGCCTATCATGACTTTGAAATACAAGGGTCGACTCCCTCCCATCCACGATACACGAGATGCGAAGGAACCTTTGGGTGCAGGCCCACGGTCATAGTACAGGGTCGTATGGAAAGGCGATTGGAGGAAGAGGAGTGAGCACTCCTGGTGGGAGAATCCTTGAAAGGATCGGGACCGTTAGTCTTGCAGGATGCATGGCACACCATTGAGTCTGGTCGCTATTTTGCCTATCATGACTTTGAAATATAAGGGTCGACTCCCTCCCATCCACGATACGCGAGATGCGAAGGCGCCTTTGGGTGCAGGCCCACGGTCATAGCACAGGGTCATATGGAGTGGGGACAAAGAAGATGAGGGGCGTGGAGCCAATGTGTTCAAGGGAAAATGGATCGTGTCCGTTGATTTTGAAGCCAGATCCAACCGCTGATGTCACACACCCACTACGGGAACTAAAAAATTTCATATTTTTTCTTCTTTTCCCTGAGGGACAGAATCCCCGAATTCCTATGGGGCCTGATGCAGACCCTACCATCCCTTATCCTTACCCATGTGATCGTTGGCTATGACCACAGGCCTTACCGAAGAGGTGCTTTCGGCTTTCGTGATTCAGGAAATCACGATGCATGTGTTCCCCTGCTCTCTTGTCTCTCAAAGTGCCGAAATCCGAAAGGAACCAACAGTTCGTCACATCTAACAATGCCTCGGATTAAAACCTAGCATTCCACCTTTGAGAGTATTTCATACTGGGTTTTCACGGTAGAAGGGGACGAGGGGTTCATACCCTTCGATTTTCCGAGTGCCAAAACACTAAAAACCAAACCTACACGCGCTAAGCCATATTGGGATTTCCCAAGTCGGGAACTCAGGACTCGCGTGTACCAGGGACTTGCCTCTAGATATCTCGGGTGCCAAAATACCGAGACATCAAGACTTATCCGTTCTTATTATTATTTTGGGGTTTTGCAAGTCGGGATTTCGCGATATGCGCAGGGATGATTTTAAGGATGGAAATTTGTTTTAAAACCTAGAAACCTTGGCGAATATTACTAATCCTTCATATGTCAACTATAAATGTCTGGTGATATTTTTTTTTAAATATTCAAATTTATAAGTATTTTATATAGTTTTTATAAAATTTTGGCGATTTTTAAGGTAAAATAATTTTATCCTATAGAATTTGGGCAAATCCTTTTTAAAATAGCGAATCTCGTTTTTTGGAAAAACCATGGAAAATTAGCCCATGAGTGAAATTTAGCCCCTAAAATCATCTATGGATATGCGCAGACAGGAGGTCTCGCACTTAGGTTTCTCGGGAGCCAAAACTCTTAAGCCTGTAATCATCGCTAAGTTCATTTTAGGGTTTCGCAAGTCAGGACTTCACGACTAGTGAGTATAAGGGAACTAACCCTTGGGTTTCCCGGGTGTCGAAACACCGAAACATCCAAACTCTAGACATGCTATGCCATTTCGAGGTTTCGCAAGTCCGGGTTTCGCGAATCTTGTTGGTCCAATTCCTTGTCCTCTCGTACTTCCGGCATCCGAAGTACCGGAGTGCCGAATCCCAAAATTTTGGTCCTCCTTCTCTTGAGCAAGATCAATGGCTCAAAGCTTCTCCTGATCCAACGACTCAGATCATTTCAAGGTTTTTATGGGTCAAGAGTTCAGAACTCTTACCTCTTGTTTTCCCGATAACTGACTTACCGAAGTCTCCTTTTGAGGATTTCCCCGAAACCTCAATCACGTGCACGTTTTAGGACTTCAGGATTTGCGATTTTGTGAATCCGTCGTGACCAAGATCTTGGTCCTTCATCCTCCTGGTATCCGTAACCCCGATGGGTTTGGATCTCTGACACGTGTCCTCTGAAATGGGAGGCCCTGATATTTTCAGGACTTTGATGAGTCCTCACCTTTGTGTAAGTGAGGGTTAAACCTCATGCATATTCTCATGGATCCGATGGCTATCATCTATCCACGCAAGATCTGATGGTAGCTATAGCTCTTCCCTGAGCTCACGCTTTCTTCCATCTTCCTTGGAAGATTTCAAAGTCTAAAAGGTCTCAGCCTTTGATCTTCTACTGCAAGCCAGCTATTGGGTCTCGTTAGCAACTACAAAAAGTGTTGTCCCTCCTGAGCTTAATAGAATTCATCCTCCAAGGGACTCTGGATGACTAGGAAGGTTGGCATGTGTACATGAGACTATGCCTAAGGTCGACGAACTCACAGTTCGTGGCTCTAACTCAAGCCGCCACAGGACACAAACATTTACGAGTACCAATCACGTCCTATCCATATAATCTCTTACTGGCCTGATCATACAACCAAGCAATAAGGAAAGAGACATAGTATATCCATTCAGAAATCAAGCACAATTCTTGAAACATACACAGTATAGTCGATTCATACACAGTTACAGATAATTTACACAGGGTAAGAAATCACTTATCTATTATAGGTTGCCACCAACCAACTTACTGTGGGTGTTCGTCCTTCCACCTGACCATAGGATCAGAGGCATTCAATATTATCACTCTAGCCACCCCTGTGCCAAGCCATGATATCACCAGGGAACTCTCACATGTCTCGAGGGTTCTCTCTCTGTTTCAGTTTCTGTTCGGGTCTAGTTTTCTGCATCTTGGAGCTTCCTCCCTCGTTTGTGGCCTCGACAAGGTTTCTCAAATTCTCTTCGGCATCAAACTTGCAACCTTATGTCCATGACTCGCTGGAGAGATCTGCGCCTCTCCCTCGCGAGCTTCCGCCCTTGTCTGGTGTTTTCTCTCGTGTCTCCCTACCTTGTGTGTGGTGTCTCTATGTGCTCTCCTTACTTTTGGATAGCTTCTGCCGACCTATCCTATTCCTTCTGTCAGAAGGAAACTTAGGTCTACAGGTCCCTACAGTACTTCAGACTGATAACCCATGTTTCCATTCATGGGGGTGGTTGGTGATTCAACCACCGATTCTTTCTTCATTGTCTTCTTTCCTTCCCTTGGGATTCGAAGGAGGTTTGTCATCCTTATCGTGGGATATTTGGGGTTATTTGATATATAAACCCTCTTGTATATTTTTCACATTCTTCCTCTAGTGATATCATGGCCAGTACTTTCAAGGCTTCACCCCCACAGTCAGTTATTGGAAACTCAATAAATCATATAATTACATTTTCATCATGCCTTAGCATGGTAATTCCTATATCAAGATAAATTACAAATTTGGGGGAAATAGGGTGTTACAATTCC
>ML814324.1:180012-190756 GCA_009831015.1 Picea engelmannii | reverse complement strand
AGCAGTCTTCCTAGGTCCCATGGTAGAAGAAAAATATGATTCATCCCCTCCCTTCTACACATCCCTGAACATACATGATAAGGTGTTGCATAATTGCCTCATGGATTCAGGAGATTCCCACAACCTTATGCCCAAAATAGTCCTGGAATAATTGGGACTGGAAGTGACAAAGGCTTACCATGATTTGTACTCTTTTGATTCAAGGAGGGTACAATTCCTTGGAGTCATCAAATACTTGGTGGTCTCTTTATTTCAGCTGCCAATGAAGAGTGTGGTCATGGACATTGTAGTAGTTGATGTTCCCCCCAAGTTCGGCATGCTGTTGTCAAGATCTTGGATTAAAAAACTTGGAGGAACATTATAGATGGATCTCACATATGCCACCATTCCAATCTTTGGAGGGGAACATAGGAGGTTATACAGAGAAGCTCAACTAGCCTACATTGTTAGTGATGAAGTAGACCCCACCAATCATCCTATCTTTGCACTTGACACTGATTTGGGGTCTAGTTTATTGCAGCTCACTGATACTCTTGAAGCCCCTTTTCAAATCGGAAAGCAACCCATAATTAATCACGAGATACCTCCTCTGACCACCTCTGTTTGGAATATGTTCTTCGACAGAGCTTCTTCTAGTGAAGGCGCTGGCGCTGGAGTGGTTTTTGTGTCGCCTTGTCAGGAAACCATATCCCTGTCATACAAGCTAGAATTTGAAGCTACCAGTAATGTGGCAGAATATGAAGCTCTTGTTCTAGGTTTAAGGGCTGCAAAAGAAATGGGAATTGAGGGGGTAGCAGTGTTCAGAGATGCTGAGTTGATAATCCAGCAAGTCATAAATGCTTATCGAGCTAAACATCCTTGGCTCAGGAGTTACAAAAATGAGGTGTGGGACCTGATTGATAATTTCTTCTTAGCTTTCAACATTTCTTTTATTCCAAGAGAGGAAAATACTTTGGCCGATTCCTTAGATGTCTCATCTAGTCTGTTCAAGATCCCTCTGCTGCCTAAGATCAAATATGATGTTGAGATAAGATATAGGCCATCTGTATCAAAAAATATCAAGTATTGGAAGGTATTCGAAGACAATCTTGAAATCAAAAAATTTCTTCAGTCTGTCGATGAATTTTCTGCATTGCACATTGATCAGGATCCTGATCTCAAAAGTCACCCTCACCCTGAGGTATTTTTAAATAAAATTTCTAATCACCATATTATTCATCTGCCTAACAATCACATTCCGAAGGGACTAGTCCCTTCAGAAAGATTGTTCGATGGGAATGATGTGGCACTAAAGGGTAGGGTTTCAAATGGAGATGTTGATATAGCAGAGTGCAACATCGGCACACAGGAGGAGCCTAAGTTTGTCAAGTTTTCAAGTATTTTGACCAAAGAATAGAGGGCCGAATATACCGAGTCATTAAGAGATGCAGAAATCAGGTATGAGATCATGGAGAAATAGGCCTATGCCTTGGTGAAATCT
The DNA here is from genome assembly GCA_009831015.1 of Picea engelmannii. Lineage (NCBI taxonomy): Eukaryota > Viridiplantae > Streptophyta > Pinopsida > Pinales > Pinaceae > Picea > Picea engelmannii. The sequence continues at coordinate 189,276 of ML814324.1, read as the reverse complement.
CTCAAATATTTCAGATTCTATGTCTTGCACTCAAGAGTGACTGCATACGTTCCTTTAGCCTCTGTGAAAGACATCCTTATACAGCCTGACATAGATGGGAGAAGAGGTAAATGGATTGCCAAGATCCTTGAGTTTGACCTGGAGATAAAGCCCACCAAGTTGGTTAAAGGGAAATGTTTAGCCAAGATGTTGGCTGAATCTAATTGCAAGGCCTTGGGGGTTAGCTTCATCAATGCTTGCTCATAAAATCAGCAAGCTGAGTCGTCTAGCAAAATCTCTCAGGGTGGCTTATCACTAGTAGAATGCACCTGGTACAGAGACATTTGGTACTTTTTGCAAGAGTTGAAGCCTTCTGATGGAATGGGAAAAAGCAAGGCAAGAGATTTAAATCTCAAGGCAGTCAAATATTGCCTTATTGACCAAGTCTTGTACTTGAGAGACCCTCTAGGGGTGTTTCTGAGGTGTCTGAACCCACAAGAAGCCCAAAAAGTTATGTTTGATTTCCATAGAGGCCTTTGTGGAGGGCATCATTTCTGGAAGACCACAACTAACATAATTCTTAGGGATGGGTACTACTAGCCCACCTTATTTACTGATGTCTGCAGAGAATTCAGAGCTTGCATCAAATGCCAAAGGTTCTCAGGAAAGAAGCAGCTCAAATCTCTACCACTAAAGCCTGTAGTAGCTTCAACACCCTTTCAACAGTGGGGGTTGGACTTCATTGGAGAAATTCATCCTCCTTCAAGTGGCCAACATAGATGGATCCTGACGACAACAAACTATTTCACCAAGTGGATAGAAGCTCTCCCCACCAGGAGTACTTCACACAAGGTAATTATCAGGTTCCTGGAGGATATCATAGCTAGATTTGGATGTCGTAGCAGAATTGTCACTGATAATGCTGCTTCTTTCAAGTCTGAGCCTCTGGTTAAGTTCTGTGAGCAGTTTGAGATTTCACTAATTCACTCCACTCCCTATTATCCTCAAGGAAATGGACTGGAAGAATATTCTAATAAAAGTCTAATCAAACTCATTAAAATATTATTGGAAGACAATAAGAGGGCTTGGGATTCAAATCTCAAATTCTCTCTATGGGCCGATCGAGTGACAACAAAGAAGTCCCTGGGAACCTCACCTTTTCAACTTGTTTATGGGACAGATGCTATGTTTCCCACTCAACTCACTTTACCTGTAGCGGAATTCTTTCAAGATCATGAAGGAGAGATAAAACATATGGTCAGAAGAATTCATCAAGTGGTGGAAGTGCAACAAATCAGAGAGAAGGTAGTGGACATAGCTCATAGTCATCAATAGAAGATCAAGCAGGCCTTTGACAGGAAGGTCAGGAAGGAGGAATTCGAGCTGGGAGATTTGGTGCTTAAGTGGGATGTACCCAGGAAGGATAGGGGAAAACCCAGCAAGTTTGATGCCCTCTGGATCGGGCCCTTAAAAATATCTGGAGTATTCTTAAATAACACGTATAGGTTGAAGGATTTGGAGGGCGAAGAAGTTTTTAACAACCCAGTAAATGGGAATTTCCTGAAGAAATGTTTTGTTCGGGCCGTAGACAACTCCTCTATTTTTTTAAATATTGTTTTTCTGTTTATTTTCATCTTAATAAATTACTCCATAGCCCAATAGAAAGGCACTGAAACTGCAAAGAGTTCTTAGAGCCTCACAGGGAGGACTCTATCCCCCATGGAGCCTAATGTTAGCACATATTATTGTAAGGGGGAAGATTCTCTCTGGATTTGGTTCCTTGGTGAGAAATAGATGAAATGGGGCTTAATATCCATCAAATGAAGTTATCCAAGGTCGTAGTCATCAGTACCCAAGCGCAACATGAAAAAAATCTCTATTTTTGGGTTAAAAATCAAGCAAGTGGGCATTTTTTTCCTTTTAGCGGTGAAGATCCATCGATGGAGTAGATCAACGGTGATTGGGTAAGACAGAGCCATGGATTTGCACGAGGTTTAGCACATGGGTTCATCCCTTAGGGACAAAGTCATGAAATGATCATGGTCATCCAATTGGGACGCATGGCGCACGATTGACTCTGGTTGCTATTTCGCCTATCATGACTTTGAAATACAAGGGTCGACTCCCTCCGATCCATGATACGAGAGATGTGAAGGTACCTTTGGGTGTGGACCCACGGTCATAGTACAGGGTCATATGGAAAGGCAGTTGGAGGAAGAGGAGCGAGAACTCCCAGTGGGAGAATCCCCGAAAGGATCAGGACCATTAGTCTTGCGAGACACATGGCACACGATTGAGTCTGGTCGCTATTTCGCCTATCGTGACTTTGAAATATAAGGGTCGACTCCCTCCCATCCATGATACGTGAGATGCAAGGGCGCCATTGGGTGCGGGCCCACAGTCATAGCACAGGGTCGTATGGAGTGGGGACACAATAGATGAGGGGCACAGAGCCAATGTGTTCAAGGGAAAATGGATTGTGTCCGTTGATTTTGAAGCCAGATCCAACCACCGATATGGAGGTTCATTTCGTAGTTTTAGTCACCAAGGATCCTGGATGCTAGAATCGTGGAATCTCTCAAAAGGAGAAGTGTCGAAGCACCCTGGAGCAAGGCGCCAGGTCATGGCCATGGGTTACATTGAGGGCGGAGCCAAAATAAAAATGAGGCTAGCCTTTGAGCCCTGGGAAGAAAGCACGTGGTCGTCCCTTGTGCTCGAAGTCTCGGCCACCCGCCGTGGAGGAAGGAAATTAATGCAAATTGAGCAGGTAGCTGAAACCTTAGCTCAAGGAATGAATGTAAGGCATGGAGGTTCTGGTAGGCAGGCTGCCCAAGATCGTCCTGTGTGTAGGTTTTCCTAAAAGAGCCATGCTGATCTGGTGTCCTCTTCTGACCATAGGAGCCTGCACATGCTAAGTTGGACTTTAATGTCTCAACTACCCTCCTACTTCCAAGGGAGCGTATTGCTCTGAGTATATATACTCAGTTTTTGTATTTTTGATGGTATGGATGGTAGAGCAGAGCTCCCGACTATAATGTTTTAATGAAGCACTGGTTTTCTTGTCTATGTATCTGTATGTGAAATTTCTTGTTTAATGAAAGGCAACTCTCTTTTCATCTGGTTTCTATCCCATACTAAAAGAGTTCATGATTGACTGATTCACATGAATCGTTGTGACTGTGTTATGATAAAGGTTTTATTGTAACACTGTTATGTTCTTTTAGTGTTTCTGCAATTTGAACATAAGTTGTTCTTGTGTTCAAGTTTTTCTTCTTCAGGCTGTTAGAAGTTTGATGCCTACAACAGACCTTTGCATTTTCTCACAGAATTCTTCCCCCTACTCACCCTTATTACAATTTAGTGTCTAAAGTTAAAACAAGACCTCATCTGCTTGTGCATGCCTGGCCTAATTTTTGAGTTAGAACGATATTGTTCCGAGTTTACTTCCATTCATCACCCTTCATCAACAAATAGTGAAATAAACTGATGGGATTTAGGCTTACTCCTGCTGCAATCCAGGAGTGACTTCTGACGCTAACAACGTTCATACACGCAATGGAGACAGTGCGTATTTCCTTTTCCTGGTCAGCCCCTTCGTCGAAACGAGGAAGAGAAGCATTATTTGTGGTGTTCCAATTGAGTACATAAGTGACAGGAATTTGTCAAATCATTTCATGATTGGAGTCGAAGCAGATCTTTTTATTCATACTCACAACATTTCAATTTATTTCTGGTGAATGGACATTTTTTATGGCATCATAGATAATGGTACGTGAAAACATAAATGTAGATGAGTTGGCAGCTTGGGCATAGATGAGTTGGCAGCTTGGGCTTGGAAAAAATTATTTATGGGAGTATGAAATATTGATTGTGAAATTAATTTAAATTCTTGAACTACGTGAAGGCCACAATAAGACCTCAAACTTTTCAACCAATGACAGTTTAAAAAAATAAGTTATTTTATAGATTAAAAAATAAAAAATTGTATTTCTTATGTAGAACATTAGGTTTCCCATGAAATTTCTTTAAGTAAATGGAAATTAATGTCAAATCAATAGAAAACTCATTGCTATAGTCCTTCTTTGGCAGGCACTAATAAAGGAAATGGAGGGGCACATTGGATGTGCCCCTCTTATCAAATATTTATTTTAGGAAGCCTTTTTTGACCGAAACTCTTATCAAATATTTATGTTCTTAAAAAAATCATACTTTCAATTTTTTTTAAAGAAACATAAGATACCTTTTCTATGTGCAAAAGAGAAATGAGAAGAAGTTGTCTTTATATAATAAAGAATAGACAACTTCACCAAGGTGTTGAAAACAAAACAACCCGAAATATTAATATATTATTAAAAGAGAATTATACACCTTTGTTTCTATATTTTTTAATAGAGTCCATCTTAAGATACTTGCTTTTCTAGAAGGCTCCAAAGGAGAAATCTGTAAAATTGAATGTTTTTTTTTTAAGATTTAAAAGAATTTCTAAATTTTTGTTGGAATTTGAGTTATTAGATTTATGTGATCTCTTCATTCCCTATAAGAGGGTTTTATTTGTATCTTCAATCCAATCCAATCCTCATAGAGATACTACCATAAACTTGTCTTTTTATCCATTTTATTTGCATCTTCAATCCAACCCAATCCTGATAGAGATACTACCATAAACTTATCTTTTTATCCATTTTTATTTGCATCTTCAATACAATCCAATCCTCATAGAGATACTACCATAAAATTGTCTTTTTATCCATTCTTCGGGGAGATAGTTGATATTTTGTCTAGAGTTGTTGCTTTTTACTTTTTTGGATGCTAATCCAGACTGGATAAGTATCTGTAGAAGGTAGGGTTTAGAAAAGGAAGTGCAGACAACAACCTCTACATCAAGGTAAGTCAAGGTAATATTTTATTAATTGAAGTTTATGTTGATGATATTATTTTTGGTAGTGATGATGACAAGTTAAGCTAGAAATTTGCAAAAGATATGAAAAAAGAATTTGAAATGTCGCTACTGTTATCATTCCAAGAAACTCCTTAGGGTTGTAGGCTAAGAATGCTTGGTAACTTAAGAATATGGTAGATTTGGTAATCAAAGTATGTGTGGAGCAATGGGATAACTGAGAAGGCTAAGAAAAGGACAACTTGTTATTCATCTAAATAAACTAGTGCTTTGAGAGACCAGATATCAGTTACAGTAGATAAAAGGGTGTGAAGAATACCATTCAAGATAACCAAGTACAAGAGATGTAGGGTCATACAAGATAGTAAAGAAACATCTAATTCATATTCATAAGCTATACCAGAAGATAACAGTTCTGAATAACTAAGCTGAACAAAATTAAATAACAGAGTAGTGGAGTATATGAAAACACTGATATATAATAACCAAAGAAGACTGTGATTCATATAACATAATAGACTCAAAGTACATAGCCAAAGTATCTAGGATTGAACCCTTCTTCCGACTGAATCCCCAGGCTTTATAGCCCTTTACAATCAGTTTTTAGATCCTGAAAACTTGGATCTGTATGTCTAAATATAGAAAATAAAACTAAATGAATATAACATGATAATCAAAGACTAGTTCCTAGGAGTCGAACTATCTTTTTGTTGATCTTTGACACATGTTCTTCATTACTTTTAGGACTCTGTTGTGTCATGGGGGGTAAATACACCTGTCTTCTGTAGCTGGAATCTTTCAATAACCATAACCAAAAATTTAGTTGACCAACTTAACATTTGGTCCAAAAATCTCCACGAATCTTTGATGTTGAGTGTTTCTTGATCAGGTGGTTACTCCTTCAATGCTTTCAAACCTTTTAAAATAATCCAAAATTGCCTTGCTCCAGCTTAGCTTTCCAAAAATGTCTTTCTGTAGTTTCACCAGCTAATTCACCTTACGATCTGTTAGTTAGCTGGTGAAAGTTTTTCCTTTCATCAACTAACTGGTTATAATTTCGCCTTTTGCACTGGTGAAAGATCTGTTTTGGTCAAGAAGGAAACCTTTCATGATCAAATCAAATTTATTGTTTGCATTAACGATGCTGCAACCCATACCATCATTGGGAAATTGATGTTCTTGATCTTTGATTATGGTAAGTCACTTGCCAGCAAAGCAGTGAATTGGCTAATAGTGTTGCTATCTAATTTTTGAGTAAGATGGTTTATTATCCTTGCAAAAATTTCTTTTCCACTTGGACTACCATAACCATATCAGTGCAGGTACAACATATGCACTTTCAACACATGCACAAATATCTTCACTGTGATTACAGAAGTTCCCAATAACAATTGCAGAGTCCTCTTTTTCTTTTGAAGATCCAATCTCCAGAATCTGGACAAGAGGAGGTATACCACCTACAACAGTAATTGCCCACTTGCTTTCATCGTTTTCATTTAACAATATACAAAGTAATGCTACTACTAATTCCTGTTGTTGTTCTGCAGAAAGGCCAAGAAGCGATATCAAGAGTTGAACTCCTTCCCAGCCTTGAAGGGAATGCCACAGATTACTTGCATTGTTGCAGAGAATTTTGAAGAGACCTTATGAGCTCCTCTTGAACTTCATCTGCAACCATTGTGATTAAACCCACAAGAAAACGATTTTCTTCTGTATTTTGGAGCTTTCTACTTAAGTAGCTATTTCCCTACAAGCTAGCAAGGGATTCTATTGTACGCTCTTGTACAAGAAAAGATAATTGAGCCTTGAATTTCTTAATCAAGACTGGTTCAATAAATATTGGGTTTTCCGCTTTTGTGCTTTCTGTACTACCATCATAGATCATAAAGGATGAAGCTAATGCCCCTATTGTGTCAGTAGTCTGGGAATCTGATGTGCAAGACTGAAAAATTTCATCAAGACTTGAAATTACTGAAGATAGTCTACCTGATATGATAGCCAGAGCACACATTGCATTTTCTTGCAATGCTTGTGCAAATTCTCCTTGCTTGTGAAAATTATCCTTGCATGAACTCTTTTGAAGGAGTGATGGTTTCATTTATCAAACTTGAAGTACCAATATCACGCCTTGCATCCTTGAAATACAAGCCCCCAGACATCCTCGTGTCTGATTTGATATCTCTTAAAACGCTACCTCACTAATGCTCTATTCTCAGGGTAGAAAATCGGGGTTGATTCCAATGCCTTGCAATCCCAAACGGCTAAGGGGAAAAACAAAAACCCTGATCGTATTTTCAGCACAAGTTGGTGGCATGAAAATTTTCAGACCTCCATCTATGCATATACGATTTCTAAAAATTGTGACAGGCGTCGGTGCAAGATATCCTGGTATAAAAGAAGAAGTGATGACTGCATTAATCAAATTCCCTTTAGAGTTGAATTGGTCTACAAGCAAGGCTATCGGTGATTATTGCAGCTCTCTGTATTGAAAACAACCAGGACATGCAAGATTTGTTCACCTACTGATGCACGATTTCCTTTTCTTCTTAGCTGCTCATTGTAACCTTTCTTGCATGTAGTCTGGTGCTTGTAGAAAAACACACAGAGGACATATACCTCACGTTTCAGGAGTTAAGATATTTTTGTTTTGAAATATGCTGAGAAATAAGAATAGAACCGAGCAGATGAGGCGAAAGAGGCTTGGCGTTTGGTGTTGACTTGTGTCTTGATCTGGCAGATGGTTTGATTCACTCAATCACCAATTATGAGATTTGCATGTAAATACATGCATTTTCCTCCCGTGACTCCTTAGCATGACTTGAGTTGTTCAATGCTTGTATTTAACCTTGACATGTGAGCTTAATTTAGGTTGACTTGGCATATCAATATCTCATAGCTTGGTGCGTTGGATACTAAGGTTTTATTTAATTCATACATTGAGTTATTGTGACATGTGGACTCGGGGTTTGACATATGTGGAGGCTTAGATTAGGACTTAGGTCACCTATGCGCACACATCACTTTTTCTTTAGGGATTTTTATCAAAGTAATAAATACATAAAAGAAATGGAATAACATTTCGTTATTTGTATTTTGTATTGCAGGTCCAGAGGCATAAAAACAAAGGATTTTTTTAGCAAAGTAATCAAGCAGGAGCTTGATGAACACTATGGAGGTTAAGATACTGGCAAATAAACTGAAGAAAACAATAAATCATTTTAAGAGTGATGGAAATTCTCATCAAAAATACTAGTGCGTTTTTTATCGCTAACAACTGGCTCCAACTGGGATGGAGACCTCCCTGCGAGGTTTCCAAGAACCTAGTAGTTCCAGTAGCCTTTAGCATTGGGCATGGAGTCATCTAGCCCTTTGCAACTGGGCATGGAGTCATCTGGGCTTTGCAATTATTCCTCAGCAAACCTGCAACCTGCCTGTAGCTTGCCTGCAGCCTGCCTGTAGTCCGCCTGTAACCTTCCCTGCTTATTTATGAGCTCAACAACTGAAAATATCTAGCTGCTCGTATGACAAGCTTATTCTTCTGCCTTTTCCTACACTAACCAAATGTACTGCCTCTTATCAAGTGAAGTCATGCTTCCAATGAAGCCATGTGAGGAACTGATTTACTGACCTCATTCTTGATCTTGACCCGAACAACAATGAAAGGGATAGCCAACAACAAAGAGGTTTGAACAGATGAACAAACCAATTTCCAAGTGATAAAAATAATTTAACACATATATTGTTCAAAGATTCCAAATAGTTGGCAAAAGGGTCATTAAAGTCATGATGAAATACCTCTTTGAGTTGTTGATCCAACTGACTGTAATGCTACTCTTCTTTTCCTTCAAAAAACTCAATGTTGAATGTAGACTACTTGATCTCTGTTGGATAAAAATACGAACTCAATTTCTAACCTGAACCTTTCTACTCGTCATCTTCCTTTTCATACATGCACAAGAGAACTGCAACCGGCTCATGTTCACTGCTGCAAACCATGATGCCAAACTCTTGTTGTTTAAAGTCGAAAAGTTGTTTTTCTATATTAGTTCCATGATGTTCCTGATCTAATCTAGGACTATTTCCATATGCAATCTTCTCTTTATCATCTAGAATCTCAAAAGACATAACCTTTGAATCTTTCAGAAAAGTATCATATTCAACCATAGATTTTTCAACACAATCATATTGTCCATTAATTTGATGAAACAAATCATATTCATGACAGAATTATGGAGAAAGGACATCAGCTGTGAAAACTGAATGGTTGACTTCAACTTGATGTTGTTCTTCGATAGGAAAAGAAAAAGGCTCTTCAAGATCAGATCCATAGCTATCATATATAGGTTGGTTGTTGCTCAAATCAACATCATTTGATATAGAAATATGAT
>ML814324.1:126747-138286 GCA_009831015.1 Picea engelmannii | reverse complement strand
CACACCCTCTCTCCTTGCCACATCACCCCCACACCTTTACACCTCAGTGCCTGCATTCTGACGCCCACACTGTCCCAGTCATCATTCCACCATCCAAATCATCCACCTAACTAATGCTCCTTCATTGTTCCATGTTGTTTTGATTTAATCATATCACCATCTCCCCTTGCCTTCATCCACATCCGCCTTCCATATTCCCGTCCAACATCCAACAAAGCTCAGGTGGTATATATTCAGGGGGTGCGGTCAGCGTGTTTTTCACACGCCTGGTTGACTCTGGCCTCATCCTGATCCCGATGCAGAGCATTTAATGGAAGTGGGTGAGGTTGTTGAGACATCATCTCCTTCTACAAATGGAAGGCCATAAAGAGACCAACCATGGAAGCAGGATGTCAGTCCAATCTGCCAGAGATTGCATCTGACAGAAGACTGCATGGGCAGTCTGACTAACATCTCATGCACATCCTGACAGAGAAACTCATCAATGCAAAGCCTTAAATGCATGACATGATCGTGTTTCAGGAAATCAGAGCCCGTTCTAACTATATGTAGGCATTTTTTCCATTTGGTTATGGTCTATGGTTGAGCTATGCTTCTTATTGTAAATTTTTAGTAAAGCCTCTGGTTCTCTAGTGATGTATTGCAGTTTGAGACTTCTTGTTTAATAACAATCAACCTTCTTTCCCATCTCTTTTGCCTCTAATACTGAAATCTTGGGCATAGATGATCTAGTCGAGTTGTTGTGACTGTATTGTAATGTATGTTTTATTGGAGTGTTGTTGTAATGTTGTCGGTTTCTTGAAGCTCTGAATCAAGAGGATCTTGTCTTTTGAGTTTTTCTTTCCTCTGGCTACTGGAAGATCGGATGTCCATAGAATACCTTTACATTATCCTCAAGTTCTTCCTCCTACTCACCACTATACCTATGGTTAATGACTTAAGTTAGATCAAGACCTTATCTGCCTGTGCACGCCATCCTAGTTTTTTGAGTTAAAGAGATATTATCTTGAGTCTGCATCCATTCGACCCCCTTTAAATTTTATTCATTGTGACATAAAAACTGATGGGTACTGGACTTACCCCTACCGCAATCCAAAGGTGAATTCTAGTGCTACCATTTCTAGCACCGTTGTCGGGGACAAATTGAATATTTTCCTTGGGATTGAATGACAAATCTTACTAGTTATGAAGGTGCATCAGAACTTAGTACACCAAATATTGCAACTATGCACCTGGCGAATCCACTGTGACGACTCCATTATTTTAGCTGTGCTTCTAGAGGTAGACACATGAGGTCTACTCCACAGCTGCCTTTAGTAACACCTGAAGCTGACCCAAAGAAAATCATCAGAAAGGGAAAGGCCCCTCGAGAAGGTACTTCTACTACTGAACTAGGTAATTCTGATGATTTTCATTATCCTCCTATAGAAAATCCAATATCTGATTCTCATTCTTCTATTATACCATCTGTTGGAGTTTCCCGAAGTTTAAAGTTTGGGAGTGTTCCTGTTGAGTTCTCCCCTCCTGGTCTAGGATTGGAGGGAGGAATATTTGTCACTCCCATTTCCCCTGAAGTTGTACTTTGGTTTAAACCCGGGACCTCAGAATACTTTCCCAATCTGGGCTTTACCACCCCTCCTCATGTTAGAGTTGCTTATTTTACAGAGAGGGAAACCTTTGTTCCCTCAAGCCCTGTAGCCTTTTCTCCAAATCCCCTGTTGTTTACCTTTCCTCCCAGAATCTTAGTTCCAGTCTCCCTTGTTCAAACTCCATCTCCTCCTGGTTCTCTTCCATTTATCAACCCTATGGTAGGTGCCAATCCCCCTAGAAGCAGAATGGATGCCATAGTGGCTGCAAGATATTCCCCTCTAATATTACCTCAGCCAATCAATGATCTCCCTGTTGGGGATTACCTAAAATACATGCCCAAATTCACTGGAGAAGAAGACATAACTATTGAAGAATACCTTGTTTCCTTCTATAGTTATGAAGATAATCAGAATATTGAAAACGAGGATGTGTGGATAAGATTCTTTGTCCAGAGACTTGATGGTGAGGTCAGGAAATGGTTTAGGGGATTGACCCATGGATCCATTGTTTGGATTGAGGCTTTAGATGATATTTTCTTGAGACAGTGGGGGTATAAAAAAGAATTCATGTATTATTTCACAGAGTTTGGGTCCCTAAAGATAAAAGAGGGAGAGTCTATCTCTGACTTCTCCAAAAGATTCAACAAAATGTATAATAAGATCCCTGTTGAGATAAAGCCTACATAAGCCTCTGCCAAAATTACTTATGCTAGTGATTTTGACCTTGATTTATGCCTCCTGTTAAGAGAGAGAAGAGATGCTTCCTTGGCTCATATGAAAGATGAAGCCCTGGAAGTAGAGTCCAATGTATTGGTAGTTGATAGAATTATGAATAAAGCCGACAGAGATAGAGGAAAGGGAAGGTCTGAAGCCTCAACCTTTGGTTCCTCTATGTCTCACCCTCAAGTAGATGAATTGAACAAGATGGTAAAGTCCCTTTCTACAGATATGGATAAGATGATATTTGAAAGGAAGCAAGGTTATAAGAGTGTCTAAAATACTAATAATAGAGGTAACTTCAGAAGACCGAACAATACCCCTGAGATACTCCCAAGAGAGCCTCGAAACAGAGATAGGGATGATAAGAAAATCCAAGCCCTTGTCCAAAATAACCTCGTTGTTGATGAGGAAGGTGAGGGAGAAGAGCTTGATCCTAAAATTCATTGTCTTGGAGACACCTTCCCATTTCCCCATTTAACTCAATCTGCATATGAGGAGTCTCTCTTAGACAACCAAATAAATGAGATGAGTAAAGGGGAGAAGACTAGTAGTAGTCCCAATAAATATAACCTCGGGTCTAACAAGAAATAAGGGAAGTTTGACATCCCTGATCAACCTTCCAGAGAAGAGAATCTTGCTAAAGATGCAACGAACAACAACAAGGAAAAGAAAACATAGAACCCCTCACCAATATCCAAAGGTCTTGTCCCAAAAATGAGAGAAATTTTGAAGCGCCCATCCTATTTTAACTTTGAGCATGAAATTCTCAAGATTAGGATCCATGTACCCCTTTCAGAGCTAGTCAAGCAAGAAGATTTCAAAAAATCCCTCTCTAAGCTGTTGCAGTCTGATCCATCTTGCCATTCCACTTACTTAGTAAATAATCAAGATGAAAATCCTGCAGTCATCTTAGGCCCTATGATAGAAGATAGAGATGACTCATCCTCTCTCTTCTATACATCTCTGAACATACACGATAAAGTGTTGCATATTTGTTTGATGGACTCGGGGGCATCTCATAATCTCATGCCCAAAAATGTCATGGAAGAACTTGGATTAGAAATCACAAAGATGTACCATGACTTGTATTATTTTGATTCAAGGAAAGTGAAGTTTCTTGGGGTCATCAAAGATCTAGTCATGACCCTGTTTCAGTTTCCCATGAAAAGTGTGGTCGTGGATATCATGGTGGCTGGCGTTCCTCCCAAGTTTGGCATGCTCTTGTCAAGATATTGAATAAAAAGACTTGGGGGAACATTGCATATGGACCTCACATATGCTACCATTCCTGTGTTTGGGGGGGAGCATAGAAGTCTGTACAAAGAATCTCAGTTGGCCTACATTATTAGTGATGAAGCAGACCCCACTAACCATCCTATTTTTCCCTTGATACTGATTTGGGATCTAGTTTGTTGTAGCTCACTGATGCTTCTGAGCCTCCTCTTGAAATAAGAAAACAATCCCTCACTCTCTGTGAATATTCTCCTCAGATTACCTTTGTTTGGAATATGTTCTTTGATGAATCCTCCTCTAGAGAAGGTGATGGTGTTGGAGTGGTATTTGTTTCACCTGTTCAACAAATTATATCTTTGTCCTACAAGATAGAATTTGAAACTACCAATAATGTGGCAGAATATGAAGCTCTTGTTTTGGGTTTGAGGGCTGCAAAGGACATGGGGATTGAAGAGATATCAATGTTTGGGGATTCTGAATTGATTGTCCAATAGATCAAAAATATTTATCAAGCTAAGAACCCTAGGGTCAGATCGTACAGAAATGAAGTGTGGGATCTAATTGACATTTTTTTCTTAGCTTTCAACATTTAATTTGTTCCAAGAGAAGAGAATGCCATGGATGATTCCCTGGTTGTCTCAGCAAGTAATTTCAGAATCCCTCGGCCACCTAAAATCAGGTATGATGTAGAAGTGAGATATATACCCTCTATACCTGACAATGTCAATCATTGGAAAGTGTTTGAGGATGATCTTGAGATCAAAATATTCCCAGAAACTGTTGATGAGTTTTCTGCATTACACATCGATCAAGATCCTGATTCTGAAATAAATCCTCATGCTGATGTTTTTCTGAACAAAATTGTGAATCATCATATTGGCCAGTTGCCCAACAATCATATCCCAAAGGGACTAGTTCCTTTGGAAAGACTATTTGACAAAAATGATGTGGCAGTAAAGGGTAAAGTTTCAAATGATGATTTTGATGTAGCTGAGTGCAATATTTGCACAGAGAAGGATCCAAAAGTTGTCAAGTTGTCAAGTAGCTTGTCTAGGGAGAAAAGGGCCGAGTATGCTAACTTACTAAGAGAATTCACTGATGTGTTTTCCTGGACCTATGAAGACCTAAAAACATATGACACAAGTGTCATCGAGCATAAGATCCCATTGAAAGAGGAGGCCAAACCTTTTAGGCAAAAAATAAGACAAATAAATCATATGCTACTTCCTATTATGGAAAGGGAAGTAAAGAACATGTTGGATGCCCAAATCATTGTCCCTTTGAGATATTCTAAATGGGTAGCCAACTTGGTTATAGTAAGGAAGAAGAATGGAGAAATCAGGCTTTGTGTTGATTTCAAGAACCTGAACATAAGCTCTAAGAAGGACAATTATCCTTTGCCAAAGATGGAATACATACTATAGAGAGTAATAGTTGCATCCATGATTTCCATGATTGATGGATTTTCTGGCTACAATTAGATCTATGTCCTACCTGAGGACAGAGAAAAGACAACCTTCACCACTCCTTGGGGCACATTCATGTATGCCAAAATTCCCTTTGGATTGATGAATGCAGGAGCAGCCTTTCAGCGTGCCATGGACATCGCTTTCATTCGATAAAGGGACAAATTTGTAGTCATATACCTGGATGACATAACAGTGTTTTCCAAATCTGATGAAGAACATTGTTGTCATCTAAAGAGGGTCTTCTTGAAATGCAGAAAGTTTGGTCTTTCCCTTAATCCCAAAAAATCATTGTTTTCCATGCAAGAGGGAAAACTGTTGGGGCACATAGTATCAGCTGAGGGAGTAAGGATTGATTCAAGCAAGGTGGAAAATATCCAAACCTTAGCTCTTCCTATATCCAAGAAGGAAGTTAAGTCCTTCCTGGGAAAAATTAATTTTCTGAGAAGGTTTGTTTCTAATTTTATTGAATTGGTGAAGCAGATTACAACCATGCTCAGGAAGGGGAATGAAGTAAAATGGACTGTTGAGTCTAGGATCTCTTTCAACCAAATCAAGAAGGCCTTGACTGAGGCACCTGTGCTAATCAGTCTTGATTATTCTAGGGATTTTCTGATTTTTTCCTTTACTTCTTTTGATACAGTGGAAATTGTTTTATTGCAGAAGAATGATGAAGGGCAGGAGAAACCTATCTCCTTTTTTAGCAGAGCACTGAGGGACGTTGAAATCAAATAAAACATCATGGAGAAATAGGCTTATGCTTTGGTGAAAGCTTTCAAAGATTTCAGAGTGTATGTTTTTCATTCAAATATCATTGCATATGTTCCTTCGACATCTGTGAAGGACATTCTCATTCAGCTTGACATAGATGGGAGAAGGAGCAAGTGGATTTCTAAAATCCTTGAATTTGATCTGGAAATAAAACCCACCAAACTAGTTAAAGGCCAAGGTTTAGCCAAGTTACTGGCTGAGTCTAATTGCAAATCTTTGGGGGTTAACTTCATCAACGTTTTCTCAAAAAATCAACAAGATGAATTATCTGACACAAGAAAATCAACAAGAAAGTCAGCCCTCCATTGGTAGAATGCATCTGGTACAAAGATATTATATTTTTTCTGCAAGAGTTAAGGCCTCCTGATGGAATGGGGAGAATCAAGGCAAGAGATTTAAATCTCAAAGTAATTAGATATTGACTTATTGACCAGGTCTTGTATTGGAAATACCCTCTAGGTGTGATTCTAGGATGTTTAGATCCACATGAGGCCCAAAAGATTATGTTTGATTTTCACGACAGCCTTTGTGGGGGGCATCATTTATAGAGAACTACAGCCTATAAAATTCTCAGGGATGGGTATTTCTAGCCTACTCTATTCACTGATGTCTGTGTGAAGATTAGGGCTTGTGTTAAGTGTCGAAAATTCTATGGGAATCAACGACTCAAGTCTTTTCCATTGAAGTATGTGATAGCTTCAAGACCCTTTCAGCAGTGGGGCCTAGAATTTATTGGGGAAATTCACCCCACTTCAAGCGGTCACCACAGGTGGATCTTAACTGCTAAAGATTATTTCACCAAATGGATAGAAGTTATCCCCACAAGGAGTGATTATCACAAAGTAATCATTAGTTTTCTTGAAGATATTATGGCAAGGTTTGGTTGTCCGAACAAAATCATCACTGATAATGATGCATCTTTGAAGGTTGAACCATTGATCAAGTTTTGTGAGCAGTTCATAATTGCATTGATTCACTCTACCCCCTATTACCCACAAGGGAATGGACTAGCATAGTCCTCTAACAAAAGCTTGATAAAGATCATCAAAAGACTGCTAAAGGACAACAAGAAAGCATGGGATTCAAAGCTCAAATTTTCTCTATGGGCTGATAGAGTGACAACAAAGAGGTCTCTGGGTGTCTCTCCTTTTCAGCTTATGTATGGAGTTGAGGCCATCTTTCCTTCTCATCTTTCCCTTCCTATGGAAAAATTCTTTCAGGATTGCCAAGGACGGCCTGATGATATGATCAGAAGAATACAACAGCTGGTAGAAGTGCAACAGACTAGAGAGTAGATGATGGATAAGGCACATGATCATCAACAAAGGATCAAGAAGAATTTTGACCAGAAGACCAGTAAATAATATTTCCAGCTGGGAGATCTAGTACTCAAATGGGATGCACCCAAACATGACAAGGGAAAGCATGGTAAATTTGAATCCCTCTGTATCGTACCCTTCAAAGTTTATGAAGTGTTTCCAAACAATATTACAGGTTGTAGAATTTGGAGGGTGATGAATTTTTTGGAGGCCCTGTAAATGGGCATTTTCTCAAGAAGTTTTTTGCTTGAGACATGAATGGCTTCCCATGTCATTGTAAATATCATTTTCTTTCTATTTTAATAACTAACTCCACAACCCAATAGTAAGGAGACTGAAGCTGCGAGTTCTTGGCATCTCACAGGGATTAGGCCATCCCCCATGGAGCCTAATGTTATCACATATGTTTGTATGGAGGACGTTCTTCCCTTAGGAAATTACCCCATGGAGAAAAAATGACAAATGGGGAGCTAAAAACCCACTTTTTACAGTTTATCCTAAGTTTTGCACCTAGGTGCGTTGTGCTAAGGGGCGCGTAAATCTGGGCGATTGAGATCGGCGTGCTTAGATCTATGGCGCATAGTCCATATCAGACCCCCTCCCCCCTGACCTTCTACCTTTAATGGGGGGTCCGAGTTGGTGGTTTCTAGGCATGGGCCCCCCACTATCGTGTCACCTCCTTGTTAACTCAGACACCCCCCCCCATGCCAAACCTCTTACCACCTACCCCCCCCTCCCAGCTAGACCGCTTATCACCTCTGCCTACCGCACTCGCCTCCCATCGACACCTATCTTCCACTCGCTCGTCCCCTCTCTATTGTCATGTCAGTGCCATTCCTCCCTCTACCCCTGCCTGCCATGTGTCTCCCACTCCCGCTTCATGTCAAATTTCCTTTTCACCTCCACCTCTCACCTCCCTCCATCTATCTCCCATTTCACCTCCACCTATATGGTTGTCCCCACTCTCCCTCTACCACCATACCCTCTCTCCTTGCCACATCACCCCCACACCTTTACACCTCAGCACCTACGTTTTGATGCCCATGTTGTCCCAGTCATCGTTCCACCATCCACATCATCCACCTAACTACCGCTCTGTCACTGTTCCATGCTGGTTTTCTTTAATTGTCTCGCCATCTCCCCTCGCCTTCATCTACGTTTGCCTTTCATATTCCCAGCCAACATCCAACAAAGCTCATGTGGTAGATATTCAAGGGGTGCGGTTAGCATGTTTTTCACGTGCCAGGTTGACTCTGGCCTCATCCTGATCCCAATGCAAAGAATTTAATGGAAGTGGGTGAGGTTGTTGAAACATTGTCTCTTTCTATAAATGGAAGGCTAGAAAGAGACCAACCGTGGAAGCAGGATGTCATTCCGGTCTACCAGAGATCGTGTCTAATAGAAGACTGCATGGGTAGTCTGACTTACATTTGCATGTGCATATTGACAGAGAAACTCATCGACACAAAGACTTGAACGCATGACATGATTGCATTTTAGGAAATCAGAGCTAGTTCTAAGTATATGTAGGTATTTTTTCCATTTGGTTATGGTCGATGGTTGAGTTATGCTTCTTATTGTAAATTTTTAGTAAAGCCTCTGGTTCTCTGGTGATGTATTACAGTTTGAGAGTTCTTGTTTAATAACAATCAACCTTCTTTCCCATCTCTTTTTCCTTTGATACTAAAATATCGGGCATGGGTGATCCATTCGAGTTGTTGCGACTGTATTGTAATGTATGTTTCATTGCAGTGTTGTTGTAATGTTTTCGGTTCTTGGAAGCTCTGAATCAAGAGGATCTTTTCTTTTGATTTTTTCTTTCGTCTAGCTACTGGAAGACCAGATGTCCATAGCATACCTTTACATTCTCCTCAAGTTATTCCTCCTACTCACCACTATAGCTTTGCTTACTAACTGAAGTTAGATCAATACCTTATCTTCCTGTGCATGCCAGCCCCATTTTCTGAGTTAAAGCGATATTATCTTGAGTCTGCACCCATTCAACCCCCTTTAAATTTTATTCATTGTGACATATAAACTGATGGGTACTGAGCTTACTTCTACCTCAATCCAGAGGTGACTTCTAGTGCTAACACCATGACCAAAATTCAGGGTTTCAATTCACCTAATGGCTGTGAAATTAATGATTTTGTAGCCAGTCTATTTCTAAATATTAGTTAGCATTATTTTCTGAATATCAAATTTGTTTTTCTATCTATAGGAAATTGATGATTATGATGCTAATTACATGGAGAAAACACCTTGGATCATATGCTCTATTATTCAGTATTTTATTTCTTTTATGTTGATAAAAAAATGTTATTATTTTGATAAATGAACTCGTACATGAGTGGTTTCTAGTTTTACTATTTTTGTAATACTATCTATTTTTTGGGGATTGCACTCTATCTTGCATGATAAGAATATATGAATCCTGAGCTAGTTTAAGTATTGGTCACTCTTAGTAGTGAGGACATCTTTGGCTAGGATACATTATGGACATATGATTTTGAAGACTGATATGGAGAAGTTGTTAACCATTTGGCTTTAGACCCATGTGACGCTTACCCCATTATGTTTTTTTGCCTCCATCTTATGAAATGTTATTACAGTTTATGCGGATTTAGTCTGGTTATCATATGGTATTTCATATTATTAAGTATTTTGATGATGTCTGTAATTTGTTGTTCCCTTCTATATCTGTGATCAATGCACCATTTAATTATTGTCGATTTATTCTAAATATTAAATGATGGATCACATTAATGCTTTGAATTGATTTTTCTCTCTTTATAAGTATTGATTATTATAAGGTCATCATATCTATATATTTATCATTTTGTTGTTATATTATTGCTCCAATGCATCTTTGAGTTTGTTATGGGAGTATTAGTATTGTTCTGTTATAGGTTTCCCTCATACGCAGGATAGTTAGGAGCTTGAATTGCACAGGGAGATAAATTCAGTTTAGTCGATTAGTTACAGGTTAGTTTACTTGTTATTTAGTTAAGTTATTTATAATGAAATAAAAATAGCCCGAATTAGCTTTGACTATTTTTCTATTCTTATTTCAATTATATTTGTTTAGCATTCATCAGTTTTAGACTTTTAAATATTCAACAGAAAACAGAAAAATGTATGTGCTTTATTTATCTCTTTTATAAACACTTTCAAAAACATCCATTTCGCAAGATATCCAGTAAATCTTGTAAATTGTATATACATTGTTTACAATCATATGCACATATTCCAGTTTCTATTTTGACACTTGTAATTATTTAACTTATATTCTTAGTGTCATAGCTCTTTAGATTAGTTTCATTTCTTTTATTATTTTTAGGACTTTAGTTGGCCAATGGATCCATTAAACCCATAGGGTCATTTCATTCCAAACGGCTTGGGTTATTTAGACAACCTCGGTCTGGATTTGACCTTCCAATTGACAATGTGTCACTTACACCCACCAACAAATGGTGCTAGAAGGAGGGCCTGAATTTAATTGATGGCACGTGGAGGTCACAAGACTCCTCCCCCACACACTCACACTCCCGTAGTAACACGTAGTCACTCAGAAAATAACTTTACACTTGAAACAACAACTACTTCAAATGATAACCCTGATATTCCCTTTGAACCAGTGACACCAGTTCGTCAAGGGATTGACATCCAATAAATTGTCCGTCAGTCGCTTATAAGAATTCATAGTGCCTTATCCCATATTAGACAACTTGGTAGGCCACTTAATCAACCCTTTGATTTCATGGATATCCAAGAACAACTTCAAGGCACTAGTCTGCTCGAAAATACTTTGGGTGGAAATACTACCAATCCCACTAAAACGCTCATCCCTGGAGCTGGAGGATTTGGTATTCCATCGTCTCCACCTGGTTCTTCTCCATTCTCTTTAGGAGGAGAGTCTTCAGACGAAGGTAATTCCTTATCAGAACCATCTCATCCTTCGACGCCACCAACTCCCATGGAAAACGAAAATAATATTGCTAGACCTTGGCTGAATCAAGAGGATGTGGCTGTACCTAGACCCCAACGCCCATTACCTAAGCATCCAGAGAAATGGCTGCCCAAATTTGATCTAGATTCGAAGCAATCAGTTGAGGATGATATCAATAAATTTATGTTGGCCATTAGGCTTCAGAGTGTTGAGCATGAGGATGTAGTATGCAAATTATTTCCTTATACTTTTGAGGGAAATGCCTCCACATGGTATTTTGCTCAATAGTCTCGGACCATCGCCTCTTGGGACAAGTTCGAAACTTGTTTCCTGGAAAAATTTGGAGTTGATAAATCTCCGGAAGTCTTGGTTATGGAACTCTCCAGCTTAAAAATGAATCCTACAGAAAAAGTAAATGACTTTAACCAAAGGTTTTTGACGTTAAAGAAAAAAATCCCTGCGGACTCGATGCCTGCAAAAAGTTTAATTGTT
>ML814323.1:133332-143772 GCA_009831015.1 Picea engelmannii | reverse complement strand
TGTTTATGGTATAGGTTGATTACAGGTTGGTGCATGGTTGATGCACTTGTTTATGGTACAGGTTGATTACAGGTTGGTGCATGGTTGATGCACTTGTTTATGGTACAGGTTGATGCATGGTAGATGCATGGTTCAGATTTATTTGTACAGGTTTACAACGGTATATCTCACAGTGATAGTGTGACAGTGGTTCCATCATTCTACTTCTACTTCAGGGTGGCAGGACGGGGCAAGGACAGGTGGTTGTAGCCACCTTCCAGTTGTAGCCGGAGAACATAGGGGATTGTAGCCTCCTTCTGGTTGTAGCCAGAGAATTGGGGAGTTGGAGCTTCCCTCAGGTTGTAGCCTGAGAAACTAGGGGGTTGGAGCCTCCTTCCAGTTGCAGCTGGAAAACAAAGGAAGTTGATGCTTCCAATGAATGTAATTCTTTAAGACATATAATAAAAAACATTCCATGGTTTTCTCCCGATTTGGGTTTCCACGTAAAACACTGGTGTACTGTGTATGTGTATGATTGTTCATTTGTTCATTGCTTATTTACTCATCAGTTATTGGATAATAATGATTCATTGATATAACACTTGGATTATATGGTTAAATTTCTCTATTACTGATTCACCCCCCCTCTCAGTAATCCAACAATGGTAGCACTATATAAATGGGTTCAAGCAATGTAATGAGACATGAAGATAAGTATTGTATTTGGAGCGGTAGCTCAATAGGAGGATGCCCCCTCGAAGAGGCAAGTGAACAGGAGATGATCCCTTCCATAATAGAATCCATTGTATGGTGTTCCCCTACCTCAAGTGTTTTTATAATAAAGTTGTGGTTTTCTATATGGTTTCATATATCTTGTGTGGTGATTATAATCAGATATCTTTGGATCTATTGTGATATTTTGTATTCAGATATTTGGTTCTTAAAAAATACTAAATACTGTACATTCTAACCCATACATTTGGTATTACTGAATTTGGATCTGTTATGAAGAAGCTATGACATTTTTACCTGAAACACATGTTTTAGACTAATTTCAAGACTAACCACAAACCCTATTTTCCACAGAGTGTAACTCCAAAAATACAATGACCCACAAGATAAAAATTTTATCACAACTAATTGGATATGTTTCCTAAATGGCCTCCCAATTTCACAATACGAATCATTATAGAAATTTTTTTATTGTGAAAATAATAAGATGACCTGTAAATAACATACCTAAGAAAACATCATCAAAAGAATTTATCCTCCCTTGAATTTCAGACTTCTTTACTTCACCTTCCTTCTGAAATTCGACTTAGATATCCTTTTCTTACCTCAGTGATTTGTATATATTCAATATGTTCAAGTGTGATTAAAAATGAGAGACCCTTTCCTCTTATTTATACTTTCATGTAGCTTCCTCAAGGGGTTACCTTTTAATCATCTTAACCGACTTTCTTTATTTTAGGGTTCACCCACTTCTAACCAGTTGTCCACTTAGTAATTTCTCCATTAAATTTATTATTTAAATAATTTATTTTTTATCCACTTTGACTTATAGTACACTCATCACTTCACTTTATTATTTAAATTATCTTATAACCATCTTAACTCACTTTCCTTATTTTAGGGCCAACCCATTTATAACCACTTGTCCACTTAGTAATTTCTCCATTAAATTTATTATTTGAATAATTTCTTTTGTATCCACTTTGACTTATAGTACACTCATTACTTCATTTTATTATTTAAATAATTTATTCTTTGTAACCACTTTGACTATTTTTACCTTTTGGGGCTTCTAGATGACTCATGAGCGTTCTCCAACTTCACATGGTCATAACTCTCTAACCGTGAGGAGTTATGTCACGTTCCACATACCATTGGAAATGACATGACATGTACTATCCATATAGAATAGTCTTTCCTGCAAATATATCAAAACTCATACCATTATCCATAAAAGAAACTTGGGTCTATTACCCAAACCTTTGTGCTACCAAAATTTCTTCAAGGGTTGACATCAATGACAACCAACCCAAATAATCAACATATTCTTCTTTCACTGACACTGATTGTATCAACGAGTGAGATAGAAGATGAAATTTCTAAGTAAAAGAAAAGAAAAGGATTTCACACTTGTACAAGCAAAACCTAAGTCTTTTCCAAATGATAAAAGGGATTAAAAAGTATAAGGAGGGTCCATATTTATTGATTAAGATGTTGGATTTGTAAGTGAAAAAAAGAAAAAAGCAAGGGTGTTGGTGCCAAAAAAACAATTGGTGACACACTCAGTGAAGCCATGAGTCTTTGTGTTGAACATATATATGACATATTTTGAGAAACAATAAGAACACTACGCATAGCTTCGAGGGAATAATTGGCATGTCCTACTGAACTCAAAGTAAATAAATATATGAGACAGATATGTGTACATGGTTTGAATAATTTCTTGGTTATAATCAGAACCAATCAATCATAGAAGTATTCTTTTTAAGCTAAGCCATCTAGGGAGGCGAATGAGGTGCCACATGAAATTTATGCATCAAGAATGCTAAAAATTCATATTGATTACAAATTTCTCTAGTGTTACTCAACCATCAGTGAATGTATATATCACTGACGGAGTCACCCCAATGTCACAAGACTTTCTTCACTACCAGCGAGGATCCATAGACCCAACATAGATACTTGCATGTCCCACATGAGTTTGAATTCCTTTCTCTAAGCCTTTACCTTCGTGAAATATTTTTCTCTTGATTTCCATAGAGAGGTGGATGAGGGGATTTAAATTTTCCTTCAAGGAATTTGGGATGACATCGATGATTGCGATATTTTCCATCCTGATTATAGATAGGATTTTTGAAAGATTAATTATTGAGAGATTAATTGTTGAGATTGTTGAAACATTAATTGTTAAAAGATTAGTTGTTGAAAGATTGGTTTTCATTGAACTGTTGAAAGATTGATTGTCATTGATGTCAACCTTTGAACATGAAGTTAACAAGTTGCATGTCAAGGTACAAGCGCTGTAAATAGAAGTTAACAAGATGCATGTCAGTTTCATGTTAAAGTAACTGTAAACAAAATTTAACAAGTTGCATGTTAAGGTAAAGGAACTGTAAACAAAAGTTAACAAGTTGCATGTTAGTTACATGTTAAAGTAACTATAAAAAAAAGTTAACAAGTTTTATCAAAAGTTAACAAGTTGCATGAGATCCTCATTAAAACACATAGAAGAGTCAATTGAATATCACTTATGTGAATACAAATTGGTAGATCTGAAACAATGAGTCGAAGTCAACAAAGTCTAGTGAAAGAAGAAGTTTGCAGGAGTTGAGCATATAGAGAAGAAGTTACAGACATAAGCTCTTTGAGTAAATCCTTGGGTTTCAAGAGGAAAAGCACGGACATCCGTGATCTGAAGAGAGGAAAAGCATGGACATACACAAACAAACAATGTATAGGGTCACAAACTTGTGAGGAAAAATGGTTGAAGATCAAGGATCTAAAACTCAGGTTAGCTACATGTTTAAGGTATGTCTTCCTGTGTGTTAGGGTGTGTTTCTGAAGAAATCAGGAACAAGTATGTCTTAGTGATTCATAAGCATTTGATTTGGAGAACTCTCTTGTGAATCCTGGTATGAGGAATGTGCGGTTGCAATATTGATGAGATATCGATATCAGTAGCAACAAAAAAGGTGTAATAAATAACAACAACAACAAGTTATCAGTTACAATGATAGAGTTAGTGAGAGATTTCTCTACATTTATATTTCAGGGTGGTTGGACGGGGCAAAGAAAGGGGGTTGTAGCCTCCTTTCGGTTGGAGCCGATAAATTAGGGAGTTGGAGCTTCCTTCAGGTTGAAACTTGCAAATAGGGGGTTGGAGCCTGCTTCCAGTTGTAGCTAGAGAAATACAAAGTTGGTGCTTCCAATGAATTTACTCTTTGATAAATAAGAAAAACATTATGTGATTTTTTCCCGCATTGGGTTTCCACGTAAAATACTGGTGTACTGTGTTTATGTGATGTTTATGCATTGAATTATGGTGTTGATGATATATTGAATGCTCATGATATTTATTGGAGGTTTTATATTGTGATTAAAAGTACTAATTGTGCTCATACTGATTCACCGCCCCTCTCAATATTCCAACAATTGGTATCGAAGAAGGTCCTTCATGAAGTAGTCTAACCACTGGAAGGAGATCATGGAATACACTAAGATTGGAGCACCAATGTTTGATGGTCAAAACTGTATCATCTGGAATAAAAGGATGAAAACATTTTTACGGGAATAATTATTTGATGTTTGACAATCAGTAGTAGATGGGTATACAACACCATCCACTCCCCCAACCTATATACATGGAAAAAAACTCAAAGGCTAAAGGTATTATTCTAAACAATCTAGTTGACTCAGTATTTGTCAAGGTTATGGATTATGACGGTGCAAATGATCTTTGGTATAAACTCCAAAATATTTATGAAGGAGATGCCAAGGTTACGGGAGTTAAATTCAAATTTTTAGAGCTAAGTTTGAATAGTTGAAGATGAAGGAAGATGAAGACATTGCAACCTACCTTCTACAAGTTGACAAAATAGTTAAAAATATTAAGGGATTGGGAGTAGAAGTTGATGAATATGTGGTTGTTCAAAAGGTATTGAGGTCTCTTCCTATGAGATTTGATCCTAAAATATCAACCCTAGAAGAAAGATAAGATCTCGGTACACTGAGCATGGATGAACAACATTGAATATTTACATCCTATGGAATGAGAAAAGAACAAGAGAACCGAGTCACGAAGGAAGCAAATTTCAAGGAATCGAAGAAGACAAAGAAGAAGATCAAGAAAAAGTCAAAACCATGTTGCAACTATAGTGATGATTCAAATGGATATGAAGAGATGGATAACTTCGTAAGGAAATCGCAGAAAGGAACTGACAAGTATAAAGGTATGCTTCCATTGAAATGTTTTAATTGTGGTGGTATTGATCATTTTTCTTCTAAATTTCCTCATAAAAATAAAGATAGTGATGAAGAAGAATCCTCAAAAAGGGAAAATAAATATCAAAATGGAAACACGAGAAGAAACAAAAGGAAATTATTCAAGAAAAGTTTCTACTCAAAGGAGGATAGTTCCTCATAAGATGAGGAGGATAGTGATAGTGACAATGACTCAGAAAGAGTACTCTTCATGGAAGTAGAGGATGATTCTGAAGAAGAAGGCAAATTTGATCTCATATCAGAGCTAATCAATGCATTATAAGAACTTAGGAAGGAAAGAAATAAAAGCAAGTCACTCAAGGAAGAGTTAAAAATGAAATAGGGATCTCAAAATTCCAAACTCTGAAGAAATCGAGTAGATGATCACGAGTCTAAAGCTTCAAATAGAATAAGATGAAAGAATTGAGGAAATACTTAGAAGTAAATTAGAATAAAAGAAAAAAATATTGGAAGCTTGGAAGCATAAATAATATCTTTAAGGAAAGATCTTCAGAAGAAAGATATGCAACAAAAGAGAACCAAAATATTGGATCAAATAATCAACAATCAAAGACCATTCGATGGCAGATTCAGACTAGGATACAATCAAGTACAAAATGAGAAAGGATCAAGGTCTAATACAACATAACAGGAAGTAGGAAAAAACAGCTATGTAGAGATTGTCAAAGATTATGTCAAGAAGGAATAATGCATTCCTCCAAAAAAGAACATTCTAGAAATAAATAAGACTCAAGAAAAAATTTTTAGAAGGAGTGTGTCACAAAGAATATCATATACTCCCAGGTATCAAAGGTTATTTTAGGGTCATTTTTTTAATTGTGCTGATTTTGGACATAAAGCTATTAACTGCAGATCCTATGCCAAGAACCGAAGCAACTATGAAGGGTACTTAAATAATAGTTATCCAAGAATATCTTATGAAACATACAACATAAATCAAAACACTTTTGGTTCATTGAGAAATTAAGTAGAATGCTACAAATGCAACAATTTTGGACACATAAACAATAATTATAGATTGACTATTCCACCCAGGGAATCAAAGAAGAAAACCCACATTCAGATATCAAAACCACAAGAGATATGGAAAATGAAGCATAATTAGTGCTCACTTTCTCTTCAATCCCAACACATGAAAATTGATTGGTATGTTGAAAGTGTTTTTTCAAATCATATTACAGGTGACAAGAACAATTTTCTAACTATGAAGAAAGAAAGAAATGGACCTGTTTCATTTGGAAATAATCATTCAACTAAAACTTTAGGTAGAGGCACAATTAATCTTGGAAGCAAAGATGTCATGGTATAAAATTTTCTATTCGTCGAAGATATGAAACACAATCTACTAAGTGTAAGTAAAATGTGTGATCAAGGACACACACTTCAATTTGACTTAGAGAAATGTGAAATTAGGAAAGAAGGATCAGACAAGTTAGTGAAGACAATGATAAAGACTCCGAACAACATATATGTTTTGAATGAAATTGGAAAAGAAAGATGTTTTTTGGGAAAGAGAAATGAAAGTTGGCTCTAGCACAAAAGAATGGGTCACATGAACTTTGAAAATATTGTCAAAATCAACAGAAATGAAGTAGTGAAAGAAATTCCTAAAATTTCAAAGCCAACAAATAATCTATGTAAGCATTGTCTACAAAGAAAACAGACCATGACCAAGTTCAAATCAAAGGAGTAATCAACGAAAAAAACAATTAGAGATTGTACATACCGATCTATGTGGACCAACAAGAACAAAGGGATTAAATGGTGAATAATACTTCATGCTACTGATTGATGAATAAAAAAGAATGACTGCGGTTTGTTTTCTCAAAAGGAATTCAGAGGCATTTGAATACTTCAAGACATACAAAGAGATGGTTGAAACAAAGAAATAATTGAAAATCAAATGTTTGAGATCAGAAAATGGTGGAGAGTTTAGATCAAAATAATTCATGGATTTTTTTGGTGAACATGGAATAAAAAGACAATTCTCAACAACCAAGACACCTCAACAAAATGGATTTATTGAACGAAAGAACATGATGGTATAGGAAATGGCCAGAACCATGTTAAAATATTCCAAGTAGGGTGACATTTTGGGCACATGCAGTACATACAAGAATTCATATCCTGAACAAAGGAATACTTAAAAGTAATAGCGATAAGACTCCCTACGAGCTATGGAAAGGAAGAGTAACGAATGTGAAGCATTTTAGAGTATTTGGAAGGTAATGCCATATCAAAAGAGAAGATGACAAGATTAGAAAATTTGACTCCTGAGTTGACAAAGGAATATTTGTTGGGTACTAAAGAAAGAGAGAGACATACAAGTGTTTCAAACTGAGACCCAAAGAAGAAAGAAAATACTCAACAGAGAAGAAAGGGGAAGAGGAATTGGAAGAATAAGCATAATTGAAAGAAGAATAAGAACATACAAAAGTAGAACGAGATGAATATGATCAACAAAATATTCAGATATCTCCCAAAAGTCCTAAACAATGAGTGGAGAAAAATCATCCACTAGAACAAATAATTGGGAATAAATATGTAGGAGTTGAAACCCGAAGAAAATTACAAACACTAGAACAAAGAAATCTATGACTGTTGTCCATAGTTGAACCCAACAAATTTGAAGAATCCAACATAGATGAACATTGGATCAAATCTATGGAAGAAGGACTAGATCAGATAGAGAAGAATGAAAAATGGGAACTTGTTCCAAGGCCTAAGAAAAAGAACGTGATTGGAACAAAATGGGTATTCATAAACAAGTTGAATGAGGATGGATAGGTAACCAGGAATAAATCAAGGTTAGTATGCAAGGGATATGCTCAGGTTGAAGAAATAGATTTTGAAGAAAATTTTGCCCTAGTTGCCAAAATGGAAGCAATCAGACCGATCTTGTCTTATGCATGTTCTAAGAAAATCAAAGTATATAATATGGATGTAAAATCAATCTTCCTAAACGAAGAATTATAAGAAGTCTACATCCAACAACTAGAATCGTTTCTACTGTCAGAAAAGGAAGATTATGTTTGTAGATTGAAGAAGGAATTGTATGGACTCAAACAAGTCTCCAAAGCTTGGTATTCAAGATTGGATAGGTATCTACAACAACAAGGGTTCATGAAAGGAAATACATACAACAATCTATACATAAAGGTAAATCAAGGTATTATATTAATAATTTATGTTTATGTTGATGACATTATTTTTGGAAGTGGTGATGACAGGATGAGTAAGAAATTTGCTACAAACATGCAAAGTGAATTGGAAATGTTATTACTTGGTGAGTTGTCTTTCTTTTTGGGACTACGCATATGTCATAAAGATAAAGGTATTTGATCTCCCAGGACAATTATATAAAAGAAATGCTAAAGAAGTTTGGAATGGTAGATTGCAAGACCGTAAGTACTCCCATGCAAACTAGTTGAAAATTGAACAAAGATGATCAATCCAAGGATGCAGATCAAAGACTCTATAGATCGATGATTGGAAGTTTAGTCTATGTGACAACATCAAGATTGGATGTGATGCAAGAAGTTGGATAGGTTGCAAGATTTCAAGCAACATCTAAGGAAACACATGTTATGGAAATAAAGAGAATATTCAAATATCTCAAAGCAACAAAACACTATGGATTATGGTATCCAAAAGGGAATTATCTATCTCTAGTTGCATACACAGATGCATATTGGGCATGAAGTGTTGATGATAGAAGAAGTACAAGTGGAACATCTTTCTATTTCGGTGATTTTCTGGCATCCTGGTTGAGCAAGAAACAATCTTTAGTATCATTTTCCACAACAGAAGCAAAGTATATTGCAACAACAACATGTTGTACATAGGTTATCTAGATGAAGAAAACTTTATAGGACATACATGTGGAATATGACGAGACTATTCTGATATTCTGTGATAATACCAATGCTATAAGTATCTCTAAGAATCCAATGACGCATTCTAATATGAAACACATTATGACCAATATTCACTTTCTATGGGAACTGGTTATAGAGAAGAACATCAAGGTAAAGTGTGTTGGGAAAAAAGAATGGATTGCATATATCTTCACCAAACCTATTTTGAGGGAGACATTTGAGTATCTTCAACAAATATTTGGAGTAGTTTCAGATCCATAATGATCTACATGGGAGTTGGCATAGTAAGATGGGGGAGAGAAACAATAATCTAGAAAATACTTGAATGCTTTTATCATATATTTACACGAGGAAGAACCATGAAGAGAAACATCAGTAAAGATTAGAGGCTTACAAACAAGGGGAGTATTCCCAAGGATAAGTCACCCTTTTCCATTGATATCAAAGGGGGAGAGAAAAACATAGCCATGGAAAGGAAGCAAAGATGCATGAATATAGGGGGAGATAGCATGAGCATGAGAAGTGTTGTGTCTAAGTGTTTCCATCAATGTCAAAGGGGGAGATTGTTGAAATATTAATTATTGAAAGATTATTTATTTCAAGATTGTTGAAAGATTAATTGTTGAAAGATTGGTTGTCATTGAACTGTCGAAATATTAGTTGTCATTGATGTCAACCCTTGAACACGAAGTTAACAAGTTTCATGTCGAGGTAAAGGACTTGTAAACAAAAGTTAACAAGACACATGTCAATTGCATGTTAAAGTAACTATAAAAAAAAGTTAAAAAGTTGCATGTCAAGGTAAAGGAGTTGTAAACATAAATTAACAAGATGCATGTCAGTTGCATGTTAAAGTAACTTTAAACATAAGTTAAAAAATGACATCAGTAGTTAACAAGTTGCATGTCAGTTGCATGAGATCCTCATTAAAACATAGAGAAGAGTGAATTGAAAATCACTTATGTGAATATGAATTGGTAGATCTGAGGCAGTGAGTCGAATTCAATAAAGTCGAGTGAAGGAACAAGTTTGCAGGAGTCGAGTGTATAAAGAAGAATTCACAGACAAAGTTTCTTTGAGTAAATACACGGGTTTCAATAGGAAAAGAACGAACATCCATGAGCTGTAGTGAGGAAAAGTGTAGACATATGGGAGCAGGCAGTGTATAGGGTTGCGAACCTATGAGGAAACATTATTGAAGATAAAGGATCTAAAACTCAGGTTAACTACATGTTGAAGGTATGTTTTCATGTGTGTGCTAGGGTGTGTATTTTGATGAAATTAAGAAGATGCATGTCTTAGTCATGGATGATTTTAGGGGATAAATTTCTCTCATGGGCTAATTTTCCATGGTTTTTCCAAAAACGAGATTCGCTATTTTAAAAATGATTCGCCCAAATTCTATAGGATAAAATTATTTTAACTTTAAAATCGCCAAAATTTTATAAAAACTATATAAAATCCTTAGAAATTTGAATATTTTTACAAAAATATAGCCAAACATTTATAGTTGGCATATGAAGGATTAGTAAGATTCGCCAAGGTTTCTACATTTTAAAATAAATTTCCA
>ML814323.1:118357-132891 GCA_009831015.1 Picea engelmannii | reverse complement strand
AATGCTCATCCATCATTTAAATCATGTTCGTCTGTGAATTCCAACCTTGAGATATGCATAGTGATGATCTTTGAGTCCACAGAAAAAGTGTCATGTCCATAAATCAAATGCAAAATTTCATACTTTTAGGTTCCAATATGCCACAATTATGATTAAGGTCAAAATTAGTGACACCAAGGTTTCGAAGAAATCTGAGTAAGAAAAGGCCTTGATAGAGATAATTCTAGCCAAAATAGAAAGTATGAAAGCAAAATAAGTAATAATCGGAAAGAAAACACACAAAATCAAAGAGGAAGAAAACTAAAATATCAGGAAAGAAGGAAGGTTTGAATCCTTTTATTTATGTATAGGGGAGTTTCCTAGAAATACTAGCTAAAGTATTGTTTAAGAACTTGGCCATTGACATGAAGGAGATCCACATACCCTTTTAGGTTATGTAATATATATGTTCCTAGGCTAATATTTTCCTTGATTTTTAAAGGAGCTA
Source organism: Picea engelmannii (assembly GCA_009831015.1). Lineage (NCBI taxonomy): Eukaryota > Viridiplantae > Streptophyta > Pinopsida > Pinales > Pinaceae > Picea > Picea engelmannii. The sequence goes on along the minus strand of ML814323.1, from coordinate 132,404 downwards.
GCCATAGTTGTTTAAATTTGGAGTGTTTCCCTTTGTCTTCATGTGGCTTGTTGAATTTTAGAACTGGGTCACCAATCTAAAAATAATTTTCACTAGCAAATTTCTTATTGAACCACCATTTTATAGTTTTCTAGTGAGCATGAAACTTTGCCTTGGCTTTGGCTCTATCTTCTTCTAGTTTGATAAAAGTGTTTATTCTTTTTTGGATGTTAGGGAAGCCTCTCCAACATGACTATTGGGTAAGTTGGAGGGAAGGCAAGAAAATATTAGCGGGTAGGATGGCCTCTTTCCCATAAAAAAGAAAGCATGGAGAGGTTCTGATGAAGGCTTTTGGAGTGACCTTGTCTTCCCAGAGAGTGTTAGGTAGGGAATTGTGCCAGTTTCTCTGTTGATATACTATAGTTCACTTCAAGATACATACTAAGTTTTTGTTGGTGGACTCAACTAGGAAATTTACTTGGGGGTAATAGTTAGCTGCATATATTAGAATAATTCCTTTATCTAAAGAAAACTATGTTAGGTTCAAATATGAGAAATACATAACATTTTAAAAAACAAGGGTAGTGGGTACTCCAAACCTAGCTATGATGTGTTGTTCCAAAAACATGATTACTGCTTCTTCATTTACCTTTTAAAGCGACATGGGTTTTTTCCACCATGTGAAATAATAAATGGCAGTGAGGATGTACCTATGTTGTTTGGACGATTGAGGGTTTATTTCTCTGATGATGTCTAAACCCAACTATTCAAATGGTTCTTCAACAACTACAGGTTGGAGAGGAACAACATATCTATTCTCCCTTTTGGTATATTTTTGTCAGATATCACAGCTCTGGACATAGGCATGCATGTCTTTAAATACCATTGGATAATAGTATCCTTCTCTCAGAATCTTGTGTGTTGTAGTCTCTTCTATCAATGCCCTCCATTTGGTCCATTGTGAAGCTCGTTGAGGAATTTATCAACGTCTTGTTTATATAGACATATGAGGAGAACACCACCATAATTTCTTCTGAAAAGTATGCCACTTACCAATTGATATTGTGTAGATTTCAACCTCAGATCTCTTTTCTATCTAGCGTTAAGGTTCACCAGAGAGGTTTCATATTTCAAATATAGTTTGAGATCATTGTACTAGGAATTTTCAAGTGTTCGTACATAATAGGGCTTCTCTTCATATAGATATGGTTCTTCTTTCCGACCCTCTTTTGATTGATTTTGTAGAGGCCTTGACCTTTGATGGTATTTGAGGGTTTAAATTCGATGTCGTATTCTTGTAAGGAATTCATCCATTTTCCTCATCGCTCTCCCAACTCTTTCTGATCCAGGAGTATCTAAGGAATGCTCATAGAGGTCCAGAAGGAACTGAAACACCCACAAAGGTACCAAGGGATCCATAAAATCTCAAAATTAGACTGTATCAAAATTTTGTAAAAAAGATATTATTGCGTAGAGATCATTGTTATATTTCCAATGATGTAAACAACACTTCAAACTGATCGTGTATGAAAAAGTGATGAGCAGTCAATGTTTGGTCAAACCAAACAAAATGTAGGTGCCACATGGCACCACCAGAGGGTGACATGTCGAATGATGCCGTGACACCTAATTGGAATTTTATTGGGAAAGGTACAACACAAGTGTATGAATGGCAGGTTGACAAGTGGCAGATAGGTGGTCCAATCAAGTGTTGACAAGTCACATTTGAAAAATCAATGAGAAGCTGCCACATGGAAGCTTGTCATTGGCTAATGTTGGTTAAGGTGGTGTAAAAATGTTGGAGTCAACAGGGTTCAACCCCATGACCTCCATAGCCTCCAAGCCTTAACAAAAATTCACTACCAACACGCCACCATATAGTTCCATTTGGGGTTTAAAAGGGGTCGAGGGCTGTTGGCAACCATTTCACATTTTTATCCTATCCTTATAAGCTGCCCACACAAGTGTTTTGTAACCCTTGATTCTCATCGCAATCTTTTGAATAAAACAACACTATTATCTTGCGCATTTGCACATCTGCCTTTTGTTTTCGTTTTCATGACTGCAAGCATGAAAACCTTGAGTTGGAAGTCACGTCGTTGGCATTAAAATCGTCACTGGATTATTATGGTTACTCTTGTCTATGTGTTCATTGCACTTCTAATTCAATAATGGTCACACAGTTGGCAAGACACCAAATCTTTACTCACTTTGCATTTTTTTAATATGACTTCATTTTATAAGTTTGCGATGCAATGGTATTCTAGTGATTGTGATTGAGTCCTTGATACAATGGTGGTTTGATGTTCTATTGTCATTGGTCAAATTCTTTGGTGCAATGGTTTCATAAAAAAGAATTAACATTGTGATCAGACCCTTAGTGCAATGGTTTCATACAAAGCATAAGTTTTATGGTCAAATATTTGGTGCTAAATTTGAAATATTGTTTTAAATCATGCAAACACTATAGTTGTGCAAATATTCAAGTCAACTTATCATAGTTTTCAATAGTTGTTTGATTCGCATTGCTTTTAACACACACCACTAGTGATTTGAATCACCATAGCGTCGTCGATTGTACATTCCGATATGAATGTTTTGCATGGGATTGTTTCGTTCCACCACCCTCGCACACTTAGGCATTAATGCCTGCCTTGTATCTCGGGTTACCTCTGTTGGTTTCAGGGAAGCCTGTGAGCTTGCGGTCCTGCGTATACCCTATCCAAACCCCTATCCGTTTACCCTGCTCACTGTGTGCTCTCTCCTATGGCACCTGTGGTGTGCATAGAACCTAATGGCATCCAAACGTTTCTGCTTTTTGACAATGCTCGTAAAGACATGGAGAATAGTGGCTGGCTAGTTTTTATCCAAACATTTGAGGGTTTCAACCTTACGGTCGCCCAACAGTTCGCCCTCACATTCGACAGATGTAGGGCTAAGGTTGGGGATATCCAACTTGAGCTAAATGAGGAATTCCTCAGCTCAGTTACAGGCTTACCAGCTAAAGGGTAGAGGTGGTTTAAGAATTCAAAAATGGAAGAGGTGCCATGGCCGCTCCTATTCACATTGAGGAAGATTGTTAGTTGTGATAGAGGTATGTCCATCACTGCCCTTAAGACCAAGTGGCATGATCTATTAGCAATTGTTAAGCAATTCGTGACTTGCAAAGGTTTTTATGGTTTGGTGTTTCTTTATCATCTCAGGTTGCTTATGAATTTTATAGACTACCCTCTGAATATGCCTCACTACCTCCTACGCAGCCTGTATAAAATGTCCAAATGATTTAAGCGTGAGAAGGCTGATAGCAGCCTTTTCCATCACTGCTTGATCAAAATCATTATTGTCCATCATTTGAATCTTAGTGGTGACTATTGGCAAGCCTTCCTATCAAGGAATGGATTTTCCACTCCCAAGTGTGGCCAAGTGGACAAGGTTGTGGTCACTGAAACCCTGGTTGGGCCTGCCGTGCCACCTCCTACCCTTCTACCCCCTATCAAACCCTCGAACTGCCCCAACATTGACCTACCCAATACCATGGACGACCCGTGTGCTAAAGACAATACTAAGATCGTCAAGAGGCCTGTAAGTAAGAAAGGCAAGGGTAATACCGATGCCAATAGTAAGGGAAAAAAGAATGCACGATGGATATCTAGATGTGCTCGGAACAAGCCCAAACAAAACGTTGACCAGAAGCCTATTGTTTTGAGCGAGGATTCAGACTCTGAGATTGAACGCTTCTTGGCCGAGGAATACCCTTACTCTCATGGCCTCTGTTCTGTGGAACCCTATGACTATGTTTCCAACCTACCACCGTGCCTCAAGGATGACTCTAACTTCCCGGGAATTAAGTTTAACAGTGGAACCCCTGGTAACTTGAAAGAACCCTCACCTGTAATTCCAAGGCCCGATCAACCACCGTGTACTCAATGCAATTCTTGGCTTGAATGTTACTACACAGATGTTCCCCTGTTGCAATCTAAAATTAAATCATTGGAGGAATGAGTTAATGAGTTACAGACTACAAGCCAACGAGAAGAAGCAAAAGACTACGGGTTCAATTGTCTTCAGAAATGTTGAGGCAGCTACTGCCTTTGTCAACTCAAAGTTATCCTGACCGAATCGTTTTTCTATAGCCCAAGTATGTATTTCAACATCGATTTTTGAATGATTTGGTTAGCCGATTGTGTTTGTTCCAAATTAGTTCTGTTTGTTTCAATAGATTCAAAATGATTATGTTATTTTCGAACTACCAAGAATGATTTCGTTTTGAATCATGTACAAAAGATTTGTTTGCTAAAATAGAATATAACTATGTTTTGATTAATACGATTTTATTGCTCTTGAATTAGTATAACGATTGTGTCGGCCCTGAGTTAGTTCGATTCATTTCTGTTTGGTTTGATTCAAAAATGATGATGCATGCCTTGAATTAGCATAGTCGTTTGTGTATGCATTGGATTAGTATCAAAGATTGGTTTGATATAGTTCTGTTAGTTTTGAATTAAAAAACGATTATGTTAGTTTTGTTTTGATTCAACAACGATTTTGTTAAGTTCTAAATTGACATAAACTATTGCATTTGTGTTAAGTGAGTACGAAAGATTTGCTTGATCGATTATAGTCTATTTCGATTGAAATTGATTAAAAAAAAATGATTTCATTGGTTTTGAATTGTCAAAACGATTATGTCTGTTTCAAATTGGTAATAAAAAGGTTGGTTGACAGATCGCATATATCCCTATTACCATTCGGTAAATGGAACATGATTTCGTTTGTTTCAAATTGGCATAAAAGATTTGGTTACCTCTAGCGTGAATGATTTGTTTTGCTTTGAATTAGTAATCAAAGGTTTGTTTAATAGGTCCAATGTATTTCTGTTATTATTTGGATTGATTTAAAATGATTATGTTTGTAAATATGACCAGCTACAGAATCGTGAGATTGTGTAGCTAGTCATAAAATTTAGATTTTTGTTAATTTCACAAATAAAACATTATCTAAACTTGTTTATTATTGTCCATCTACAGGTATATACGAATTTCAATGGGAAATTGGACATGCTGTGGCAGTTTAGAACATACTTTTGTTATATAGTTTTGGTTTTTGGTTGTTAGTTTAAATTAAAATTAGAGATTTGGGAGATTGTTCCCAGATTTTTTGTAAACAATTTTTTATAATTCCCACAGGGATGTTTTACCCTGTGGCCTTTATATACTCATTAATTTTTATAATGAACCCATCACTGTTGGGAGAACAAAGGCTATGGATTTATGATGATACAGACTCGAATGGAAGTGGATCTTTTGTAACAACTTTAGCTTTCAATTTATCATACTTTCGTTCAAGTTTTGTGAATTTTAATTTGTGATCAAGTCGTTGCCTACTTTACATATCAAGACTTGTTACAGGTTAATGCGTTGTGATTTAAATTCTGTCCATATCTTATGTATCTCGTTTTACTCACAGCAATCACTCTGTTTGAATTTGATTAACAAAAGGTTTATCTTCTTAATCAAATGAACTATTCTGTACAAATCTTCGCACAGGGATTTATCTAAATGTGATGATCTGTAAATTTTAAGATTTCTATCGTTTTATGTCTTGTTTGTTTTGTCATTAATATTCAAAGAGCACTGCTGCTTCCTGTTTAAGATAATCTTGTGGAGAATCTGGTGTGGGTTTCCTCTCACCAAACAGCTAAATCAAGTACTCTGCACATGACAAATAGGAAGAGTTACTTCAGGTCAGTTTGTTATTTGATAGTTAATAAATGTGAGAATTCTCAGTAAGTTTAGATAGATATAAAGTTCAGATTTACTGTTAGGATTGTTATTTTAAATTGCTCAACTTAGATAATTATAATTTTTATCCCTCTCTCATAAAAATTATAAAAAGTCAAAAATAATAATTCCGCTGTCATAAGACATTTTACCATTGATTTTTGCAAATTTAGATCAAAATTTATATTCTGTAAGTACTGTAAATATAAAATTGAGATCTAATTCTGTTGATAACTGAACATTTAATTTCATAGAATTATTGTTGTATAATATTAGACAGTAAAATGTATATTTATTCCAGATTTGTATATAGTTTTCTTTAATTGTTGTTTTCATTTTAGATCAGTTTCCTTAGTTTAGTTTTTCTTTCGTTTTCTTAGGACTTAGATCGGCCAACGGAGCCGCTAAACCCGTCGGGGTGGATCATTCCAAACAGCTTGGTCTATTTAGAGAACCCTGGATCGGATCCACTCCTCCAGTTGACGAGCGTTCAATTTCGCCAGTCAACAAGGGCCTAGCCCTCAACCCCTAGCTTAAGGTTATATGTTATGGAATGCGACCAAAACCTATCCATGATGAGGAGATCAACACATATTTCAGTGGGAGTTTAAATGACCATATATTGTATTGTTATAACAACATATGGTTTCAAAGAATTTGCGGGAAGTTTTGTTTGTTAAAACTATATGTTATATATATTAAAAATATATCATATATATCAACAAAATGCGAAAAAATATGGTGGTCGGTGGGAATGGAACCCCCTACCTGTGAACTTTAGCATGACCTAAAAAAATTTCACTAGCCAACATTCCATTACTCTTGGTTACTTATAACTATGTACCAACTTATAATTAAGCCTACCCTAAAGTTGCGGAAATTGGCTAGGGGCCTGTACCTATTTAATGGTGCACACCCCAAGGTTGTAGGCACACATTCGAAGGATTTATACACAGATTTCTATGTATATTTAGTCATGTAAAGCATGCCAAGAGTATAAAGGGTACAATGATATATCGTAAAGTGTGTCAGGGGTCACCTTGATGGAATTTTAAGTATTTTATATCGATTTTGCACAACTTTTTGCAAGGAATTTAACGTTGTACTCTATTTATGCATTTGAGCAACGTATTTTCAGAGTGTCTTCAAATTGTGTTTTTATAAGCCATATTGTAATGTAAGTTTGGATTTTTGAGATGATGGTGAACAATCATGATATTTAAAGGGACTTTGAAGATGCAATGATGTATGCCATTTACATATGTATTTGAGTTATTTTATTTTGTACTGTTTCATCTCATTTACATTTCAAGTTATTCATCAATATTAATGAATTTTATGGATAAGTAAGACATTCACATGATATTTTGTAAATAGTTAAGCGATCTTCAATTTCCCGAATCTGGTTGGATGTGTATGTGTATTGAGATCTAAGGATTCTTTGGGTTGGATTAGTATCATAGTTTGTTTATATTTAAGGATCAAGTTGGTATCAAAACTCATTTGGTATTTTCATATCACTTTTTGAACAAACAGAGATCTTACAACTGGGTGAGAAATGAATACATTAGTGTGGTTCTTTAAGATGTATGTTTTGAATTTCTTGATGGATTTGTGAACAAAAAATACTTAAAATACTTGTTTTTCCATGGATAGATAGTTTAGTTCAACACCTTGGAGACCTCTGCTCATGAATTCTATGGGGCATTCTGTCCCTTGTTGATCTTTTCGAGTGAGCACTGCTGCAAGAGAATGATCATAGGAAAATGTATACAACAATAAATATTTGGAGAAGTCTCAACTTTGCAGTGTAGGGGATAATTCTATGGAAACTTTAACCTTTTCAAAATATTATTTCTTGATGGATTTCCACTTGAACTGTGCATATTTCTTGATCATCTATTGGAGAGGTTTAACTATTTCTGCAAAATTAGATACTGATCTCGGCACGAAATTGATCTTTCCAAAAAATGATTGCATTAATTTCTTGTTGCTTGGAAATGAGATATACATGATAGATTTAGTATGTTTTGGATCAACAAATATTCCATATTTAGAGATGATATGACCTAACAATTTATCTTCTGAAACAACAAAGACACTCTTCTTCGGATTTATATATTCCGTACTTTCTACATCTTTCAAAAATATGTTTTAGATGGTGCAGGTGATCAATTTTTCTCTTAGAATACATCGTGAGATCGTTGACATAGATCACCACACTTTGGCCAATTATACCTTTGAAAGCTATGCTCATTTCCCTTTGGAAATTCTCTACTGCATTAATCAAGCCATAGAGAATTTGATGATACACGAATGTCCCCCACTTATTTCTGAAAGTGGTCTTTAATTAATTGAGTTCTACCAAAAGAACCTGATCATATCCAGAAAACTCGTCTAACAGAGAAAACATATGCGAATCGGAGATGACTTGGATTAGTTGTTCCAAGGGGGTAATGAGGTAATTGTCTTTTTCAGAAGTTCGATTCATATTTTCGAAGTCTACACAAAATCTAATTACCCCATATTTCTTCCTTACTAGTACCATATCGGATACCCATGTTGAATGTTAAACTTTAAAGATAATTCCGACATCTAGCAGCTTATTCAACACCTTTTGGATCATAGGTTCAAGGGTAGGATGTAATTTTTTGAGTTTTTTCTAAAAGGTTTTGACACCATATTTTATGGGAATAATGTGTTGTATTATAAGGGTGTCATACTTTTTTGAGGTCTTCATAAGTCCATGTAAACAGATCCCGATACTTTTTGAACAATTGTGTGAAAGTGTGCCTCCCATCCTCTAAACAACAAGTGCATAAGTTGATGAAATTTGGATGTTTCCGAGTGCCTAGGTTCACCAAGGAATGCATCATAGTGGAGTTGTATGTCTTGGGATTCGTCACTTCTCTAAATCCAGATTGTAAGTCAAAAATATTTTCAAGAGTCAATACATTCCTTGGGATGCGATTACTCTTGATATTGTTTGTTTCATTCCAGTAATTCTGCATATCCTACTGGTGTACCTCATCATCTATCACAAATTATTGGAATATGTATGCATTGGTGAGGAAGTATATCAATTGAGGATCATCATTCAACACTCTCTATTTTGTTATGTTGTCAGGTAACGAAGGCCTGAAAAGAAATTCGACAGTGAAACCATTATTCAAAGGGGTGAATCTAGATGCTACATTAGCTAAAGTGTCAAATACAACATTATAAGAATAAGGGATAGAAGTGATGTTAAAAGCATCGAATAATTTATAAGATTTCATACCTTTTGTCGATAGCTCTTAAGGTGAGGAGATAGGCAGTGTATGGAGTTTTTTACTTGTCTCACATTAATTTATGAAACACCAAAAACCCTTAGGCTTCGTACCTTGAGTTCAATGTCCTTTTTCAAAGCTTGAACCAAAGTCTTGTATTCAACCGTATTATTGGTGCATTTAAATTCTAGGTGGTAGGATATCAGAGTTTTGTGATTTTTATGGTATATCAATATGCAACCTACCCTAGCTCCTTCTTGAGATCTAGAGCCATCAAAAAACAAGGTCCAAATATCAATCCCTACAATTGAGTTAGTAAAAAAAAAATGATATATTTCTACTATTTTACAGTCACTTTCACTGGTCCAGGTGTAATCAAGGAGTTCAAACTGTTCATTTGTTTGAAATGAATATGGTTGTGCTACATCATAACCATGGTTAGCTTCCAAAAAACAATTCCCCAAAGTTTTGTGAGAAAAATTGATCAGTTTATTCTTACCTTCGAGCTCTATTACGATGTGTTTCATGTGGGATTGATTGTCTACTCTTATCTGGTTTGTCCATATTTAGTATTGAAGCCATAGGTGTGACAATTCAGAGGAGAAGTATCCTTGTAGTTTCGCATACCAGTCCTTGTTCAACAACAAATCATAAGATTCTAGAATATGTACTACGCCAATATCAATTACTTGATGAACTCTGGGGTCAAAAGCTAATCTGGTCATGAAATCCTTGAGCTCTCCCATAACCTTAACATCAGTTCTCCACCCACCTATGCACTCTGAGAACATCACATGATGACAGAGCCACAAAAAAGGACATGATTTAATTTCTTACCAGTTGAGATCCCCTAATTATAAATTTTGTGACCCCGTGGGATTATAAATGGAGCCGTGTTTTCCAAAAGCATTGGAGCCTGCATATTTATTCAACTTATCATAATTTGGGGGTATAGTCAGTGTTCCAAGCCATTTCATCGTTTTTCTGTGATACTTCCTTAGCCTTTTGTGGATTATCTACAGTAAAGAAAAGGATCATATTACTAGACAGTCTGGGTGGCTATGGTGGAAGTTTGCTTTCACCTAGCGCTTTGTAAAAATCAGTTAGCTTAGGTTTTTGTACATAAATAAGCTCTATTAGGAGCAACTGTGTTTGTTTTATTTCTGTAAGTAGAATAGTGTGTGGGCAGCATGGATTCCTCATCAGGATGTTTTTGAGCATGACTCCATAGCCCAATACTAAGGCACTGAAACTGCAAAAAGAGTTCTTAGAGCCTCGCGGGGAGGAATCTATCCCCCATGGAGCCTAATGTTAACACATATCCTCGTTCTTCCGCCTAATCTTCTGCATGTTGATGCCCGAGTATTCTCAGTCGTCGTTTTGTCACAATAACCTCTCGCATGGGCGTCGTCTAGTCAGCTTTTAATTTTTATTTTAATCGTTGAATTTATTTTATTGTATTTGATAATTATTGTTGCGATTTCTTTTATGCTTCATGAAGGTATTAATAATGGGTTTCTACGAGAAATGAAATGTTATCCCACTCAATTCATGAAGTTTCCCTAGTATAAGGAGCTAAAAATAGCCCATTTTTTTGATACAATTCATATCAGGAAGAATGTGACAAAAACACTATGACAAATCATAGATGGTAGGAGCGATAAAGAAAATATTGTCAAAATTTGTACTGACATTCAGGAAGCCAATGATGCAATGTGAAGTGTGATCTGATAAAATAACGATGGTGACCAAAATAACCTTCCATGGTCATTAACATAGCAACAAAACAATGATTTAAAAGAGTTCATTCAAAGAATTAAATTTCCCACAAGTTTTGCTTCAAACATAAATAATATCTTAACGAAGAAAGGTGAATTTGGTGGGGTAAAAACACAAGATTGGCATACCTTCATTACGGTAACAATTTTGGTAAACATATTTATGTATTGGCCTTATACATCTTTTAAGAATTTTTTTTTTTTGTCTACTTTGGTCGAAACAAATAACAATTCATTTTTTTTGTTACCGTATGTTCTACCGCTATCTCTCCCAAACAAATTTGACAACAAAGTCAAACAAGTTATAAATGATATTGGAAAATACATGAAGTAAGTAGTTTTGATCTATATGCAAAATGTTCTTTCAATTTGTTGTTGTACTTAATGACATGTGTTTTACTTGTAATGTAATATATATTATGTTATGTTGAAACATGCTATTTTCTTGTGTCATGATCTCATGTAGATGGTTGTCATTGAAATAAATACATAAAGATGATATAAAGTATTGGAAGAGATAAATTCCTAGGCTAATGTGTGAAATGCAAAAGTATATACCTCCAATATTTTTCAATGCACAAGAACACTACCTCATACACCAAGTTTAGGACATTGAAATGCATGGACTTGTACACACAAGGTCAATGTGGATGGTGAAGAGGCACTTGAAATCATTGAAGGCTTTGGTTAGACAAAGAGAGTGTCCTGAGGGTTCTATGGTGGAGGTATATATGGTATATCAATTCATGGTGTATATTAGTTAGTATCTTCCTAAATTAGCAGTGCCAACTATGCATGCAGTGGATCACATTTGGGATGTGAACTCCATCAAAAAATTTGAAGTTGAGGAGCACTTGTTGGGGAAAGGTAGTGTTGTCACAAGAGTTGGTTCTAGGCTGTAATAGAGCCAAGCCTTAACACATTTTAAATGAAATAAATTTTGTCACTTGGAATTGACTTGGGTTGCATGCAAGTAAATTCCGAGATAACCTTGAACCACTTTTGATTGGAAACTACCCCTTCCAATCCTAGAGGGATCTCTCGAAAATATGTCACAATAGGATATTCAATAAGCTTAACAGTGGACATATCTGTGGGTAACATAAAGTTTTGGGTTTTTTGGGTTGATGGGTTGGACCGGAAAGTAACCCATTGGGCATGGAGTCAAATGATCAAGAAAGTAATCAGAGTGTTTCGGCAATGGAAATCCATGGAGCGAGGCGAGATAGATGTTGATTACAGAGGGAAGGATTTATAAAAAGTATGGCAACAGAATAAAGAGAAAACATATCAAAATGCAAGGAGCACTTAGCAATGAGTGAATTCCAAGCATAATGATCAGGGGATCAAATTTTGCTCAAAATTCAAAGTGCTCAGAATGCGACGAAAATAGTTCCATTGCGTCCGTCTCGTCTTCCTGATTCCAGCGGTATATTTACTTTGTCAAATGGACACCGTATGGAGAAGATATCACGATCTGTTCGCCAAGCCAAACAGGGAAAAAATTTGATGCTAACTGTACCTGTCCGTACAGTATGTACGGTATGACGTGGCAGGACCGTACGACCGTACAGTGGTGATGTGTCAGATGCTGATTGGTTGAATGTTGGAAAGTATGGTGTTGACGGGTGTCCTTTGGGTGGCCAATGATAGGAGGACACGTGGCCCAATCCGTGGGTGCCACGTGTCACTCACTGATTGGCTGATTGGTTTTTATGTAAAATGTATAAGAGGCCGTGGGGTTCGACCCCCGGACCTCCCCACTGCACAATGCCTTTGCAACCTCCGCTAACCAACATGCCGCCCGTTATTCCTTGTTACATATGTCAATGCATATGTATTTAAATTTGAGTGTTGTATTAAACGGAAAGGGGGGCGGGCCGGGGCCTAGCCCTGACCCGTGGTCTCATTACATATGACCATATTGTATACGGGTGCGGTGGTAACGGTTGGCACATGTGGGTTGTAACACATAGCCCACGGTTTTAACACTATTGCATATGCCCATGACCGGAGCGGGAAGTTACACGGTTTTAAAACAACGTTAACCACCTTTTTCCAAGCATGCGGTCATATGCGCCATACGCCCAGGTGCCGAGGCGGTTAGGGGATGGCACACCCTTAATTGTTCTACGGTTTGCACCGTTGGCGCGGTTGCGCCTGGTGCTGGGTTTTTGCGCTTAAATGAGCGTGTGAGCCAGGTTCAATGAAAGAAGGGTGCATTTTGTAGATGGAGAGACAACAAGCTTGAAGAGGGAGACTTCCAGGAGGCCTAACTTATTCGTTTTTCGACCAATTGAGGTGCCGAAAGAGCCCAGACAGGGGTTTTGGGACGCTGGGAAGCCATTGGAGCAGTCGGTTTGTCAGTTTGAGCGTTGTAAGACATGTTTTTGAGATTTTTTTGAGCAATTAATAATAATGATCCATTGGAAGCTGGACCAGGAGATGTAGCCCATAAGAGGGGTGAACTCCTTTATCAATTGTTGTGCTTATGTGCTTATGTTCATTGATTATGTTGTTGTCTATGTATAATTTGCATAAGTAATCCTTTACATTATGTGTTGCAAACTGATCCTTTTGCTTTAAACACATAACATTCACTTGCAATAAGTTTTTCAAGTCTTCTTCATTTTTAGATCAAGTTGGTATCAGAGCACTGGTTTTGAAGACTTGATTGTTTGCAAGTTTTGTTTCTGATGCTCACAAGGTTGAAACTCACAAGAGGAGAAGTTCAACTTGTGGAGCCAAGTTCTTATCCGACAAGGAGGAAGCAAATTCATTCACCGCAAGTTTCAGAGAGACATTCACCAAGAATGGCTCGTGCAGAAAGTCATGAACGTGTTCCGGCTGAAGAAGAAGATCTCAAACAAACTGTCATGGAATTGAGAGATATGATGAAGATCTTGATGGAACGGAATATAATGTCATAGGGTGAAGGCTCCAACCCTTCAATGCATAAGGGAGGCGGTGGTGACAAAACTCCAGGTGGAAATGGAGGGAATGGTGCTTCTCCACCACCCTCTCCTCCTCCATCTTCTTCTTCTTCTTCTTCTACCAGTTTGAAACATCTTCCGAATGGGCATGGTAAAACTCCTTCCCAAATTCCTTCATTAAATCTTGATATAAAATTTGAGTTGCCAATTTATAATGGAGAAGTTAACGCTGAAAAGTTAGATAATTGGATACGTCAAATTGAAGTATATTCTAGAATACAAAAGATTCAAGATGATGAAACCAAAAT
>ML814323.1:100420-114934 GCA_009831015.1 Picea engelmannii | reverse complement strand
TTGTTAATGTTGAGAATTTGAAGTTGTATGAGCCTCCATTGATTGATGATCAAGGAGAGCATGTTCAGATTCCTTCCATAGATGATTTTTCTCCAGAGTATCTAACAGAACTGCAGGAAGACACCATCCTTGACATGAGAATGCGAACTTCGAAGCGAGGAAATGTGGAATATTTGCGAGTTGGTCTTAAAGGGACGAATCCAAGCAAGGCCAAGTGGATTGAGGTTGGAAGGGTGAGGGAACTATACCCTCATCTTCACATAGACTGAGATAGTCTTTTGGAGGTCCAAAAGCTTCCCAATGGGGAGGTGTGATCAGGGGATCAAATTTTGCTCAAAATTCAAAGTGCTCGGAATGCGACGAAAACAGTTCCATTGCGTCCGTCTCGTCTTCTTGATTCCAGCAGTATAATTACTTTGTCAAATGGACACCGTATGGATAAGATATCGTGATCTATTGGCCAGGCCAAACAGGCAAAAAATTTGATGCTGATTGTACCTATCCGTACAGTCCGTACGGTCTGACGTGGAAGGACTGTACGACCGTACAGTGGTGACGTGTCAAATGTTGATTGGTTGACTGTTGGTGAGTAGGGTGTTGACAAATGTCCTTTGGGTGGCCAATGATAGGAGGACACGGCCTAATCCGTGGGTGCCACGTGTCACTCACTGATTGGGTGATTGGTTTTTATGTAAAATGTATAGGAGGTCGTGGGGTTCGACCCCCAGACCTCCCCACCGTACAATGCCTTTGCAACCTCCGCTAACCAACATGTCGCTCATTATTCCTTGTTACATATGTCAACGCATATGTATTTAAATTTGAGTGTTGTATTAAACGGAAAGGGGGGCGGGCTGGGGCCTAGCCCTGACCTGTGGTCTCATTACATATGACCATATTGTATACGGGTGCGGTGGTAACGGTTGGTGCACATGGGTTGTAACACATAGCCCACGGTTTTCACACTATTGCATATGCCCACGACCGGAGTGGGAAGTTACACGGTTTTAAAACGGCGTTAACCACCTTTTTCCAAGCATGCGGTCATATGCGCCATATGCCCAGGTGCCGAGGCGGTTAGGGGTTGGTGCACCCTTAACTGTTCTACGGTTTGCACCGTTGGTGCGGTTACACTCGGTGCTGGGTTTTTGCGCTTAAATGAGCGTGTGATCTAGGTTCAATGAAAGAAGGGTGCATTATGTAGATGTAGAGACAACAAGTTTGAAGAGGGAGACTTCCAGGAGGCCTAACTTCTTCGTTTTTCGACCAATTGAGGTGCCGAAAGAGCCCAGACAGGGGTTTTGGGACGTTGGGAAGCCATTGGAGCAGTCGGTTTGTCAGTTTGATCATTGTAAGACATGTTTTTGAGAATTTTTTGAGCAAGTAATAATAATGATCCATTGGAAGCTAGACCAGGAGATGTAGCCCATAAGAGGGGTGAACTCCTTTATCAATTGTTGTGCTTATGTGTTTATGTTCATTGATTATGCTGTTGTCTATGTATAATTTGCATAAGTAATCCTTTAATTTATGTGTTGCAAACTGATCCTTTTGCTTTAAACACATAACATTCACTTGCAATAAGTTTTTCAAGTTTTTCAAGTCTTCTTCATTTTTAGATAACATAAATCAGTGGAAATAGATAGTTGGGACATAGCATCTAGCAAGGATGAATTCCGAACCTTCATATCTCTGCAAGAAACAACCTATAACCTGTCCAACAACAAAGCATCTAACAAACAGATTAATTCCATTAAAAACTCAGTTACAAATCGGGAAGCAAATGGAAATAAAACCAAGTGAAATGATGTGAAAACGAAGTAATAAGACATTCTCTGCAAACAAAATCACAAGAATCTTTGATATAGATCGAAAATACTCTACACTCTTTTATTAAACATGAAAAAAACTGCTACAGCCCATGAGTACTACTCCTCTCCCCTCCACCTTTTACAAATATGCCTCATATATATATTGAGGTCGAAATACTCTCTAATCTAAAAGATAACAACAGTTACAACCAATTCTTGAAACTTTTTTCCATAGAAAATGGGCCAAACTACCGAAAACTAGGGTTGCGGTTATGGTTCTCTATCTCTCGAATAGAGATAGTTGTGTATAAAATAAAAGATGCTTTTGTGCATCTTTTTATTCTGAGAAACAACCTCTCTCAGTTCCATGAGACACCTTTTCATTTTTCCCAAATCTGCATTTAACAAACATGTGTCAAAACAGGAAAATATGAAATCTGAAAATTAGGGCTCGGAGATGGATTTGATTATCCCAATCTGTGACACCTGTAGGAAAACTGAAAGAGGCTAATGATCTATGATGTGTTAGACACAAAATTCACCAATCGTTTCACAAAATGATACTCCAGTCGCTCAGAATCCTCATTTGAAAATGATGACTCAGCATAGTAAAAATGACATATTTATGAAAACAAACCTCATCTTGCGGGGGACTTTTTACTGCCTTACCAAGCTCAAAATCAAATTCTTAAATAACCACTAGACATATTAGGATTTGTATATGTCGATCGACTATTCGAATGCGAAAAATGACCTCTCCACGACTGAGAAAATTGTGTTTTTCTTAAATCGTTTTGCATATGACTGGAGTTTTGCTCATCATCTTCAGAAACACTTTCACAACACTCATCAAACAAAGGAGGAGTGTTGTAAATTTTCATGTGTGATGAAAAATAAATCTACTCTTCTTGTTCTTCTAGATATTCATCATAAATAGGTTCATCAGATAACTCATGAGTGTCATCAGTTATAAAAATGCTAGGAATATCAATCGTGAAGCTATCTATCTCAGATCCACACTCCTCCAAATCACAGTCTAAAGTATCTTCGAACAACAAACATTCTTCAAGGTTATTAAACATGAAAACCCTATATTCTTCATGAAACAAAACAGTGTCTACAAGATGATCCTCTGGCCGGAAATCATCATCATAAATTGATTTACTAACTTACTCTAAAGTTCCATGGTTGTCCTGATTTAAATTTAGATTTTCATTTTCAGTAATAGAATAAGTTTCACTCACATGTTCAAGACTATGTGAATGATGCAGATCTATGTAAGTAGGGGTTGCAACATGACTGTTCAGGAGTAGATCTATCTCTTCTTCTGTTAAAGGAGGAGGTGGTCTATGCAATTTCTGGATCAAGCAACTATTGTTTTCTTTCTCTTCTGCATGTGTGACCATGATGTTGAATATCCTCTTCTTGAATGCGATCACAAGAGATATTATATCCTACTTTTTTATCAGCCAACTCTTCTTCATACTGATTATCTTCATCGACTTGAGAAATTTTTGATATTCCTTCCTCCTCTTCAAGAAGATGTGTTTGATCTGTTTGTCTTATAAATTGCATATTACAACAATCTTCAAAACGTATTTCAACTGAATAGATTTTTTTACAATGTTGATTTGAAAGTATGTGAAAATATTTCAATGAAGGAATACTGGAATGATGTAAAGATTTATACCAGAGTCTAGCATCTCTTTCCAACGAAAACATAAATAGTTTCATGAGGACATCTTCATGATGTATATTTAATTCATCCATGAGCTTGTGGAATTCAAACAAGTGTTGGGCGGGATTGTCGTCTGCATTTTCTCCAAATTTAGGAAGGACATATTCCCAAACTTTAATGTCTGGAACAGTGTTTGGAAAACCATAAACATTTACAAAGTCTAGAGGAGCAAACCTTGCAGCAATCCGAGCAGCGAATGAATCCGAAATTTTGAGACCAGTGGAGTTGCCTGTGAATCATGTAGAGTCTTCAAACCAAGGAGTCGCCAGGTGAATGATCATAGCCAATTGAATGCCTATCCCTTGTTCACCATCAAGAAATAGATCTGAACTTTTTATTGTATCCCAGGGAAGATAACTTCCTTCCTCCGTCGACGACAACGACGCCAGAAAATGTTGTCGCAAGAGTTGGTTCTAGGCTGTAATAGAGCCAAGCCTCAGCACATTTTAAATGAAATAAATTTTGTCACTCGGACTTGACTTGGGTTGCATGCAAGTAAATTCTGAGATAACCTTGAACCACTTTTGATTGGAAACTACCCTTTCTAACTCGAGAGGGATCTCAAGAAAATATGTCACAATAGGATATTCAATAAGCTTAACAGTGGGCGGATCTGTGGGTAACATAAAGTTTTGGGTTTTTAGGGTTGATGGGTTGGATCGGAAAGTAATCCATTGGGCATGGAGTCAAATGATCAAGCAAGTAATAAGAGTGTTTCGACAATGGAAATCCACGAAGCAGAGGCGAGATAGAAGCTGATTACAGAGGGAAGGATTTATAAAAAGTGTGGCGGCAGAATAAAGAGAAAACAGATCAAAATGCAAGGAGCACTTAGAAATGAGTGAATTCCAAGCATAAATCAGTGAAAAGAGATAGTTGGGACAGAGCATCTAGCAAGGATGAATTTTGAACCTTCATATCTCTGCAAGAAACAACCTATAACCTGTCCAGCAATAGAGCATCTAACAAACCTATGATTCCATTACAAACACAGTTACAAATCGGGAAGAAAATGGAAATAAAACCAAGTGAAATGATGTGAAAATGAAGCAATAAGACATTGTCTGCAAACAAAATCACAAGAATCTCTGATATAGATCGAAAATACTCTACACTCTTTTATTAAACATGAAAACAAGTGCTACAACCCAGGAGTACTACTCCTCTCCCCTCCACCTTTTACAAATATGCCTCATATATATATTGAGGTCGAAATCCTCTCTAATCTAAAAGATAACAACAGTTACAACCAATTCTTGAAACTTTCTACCATAGAAAATGGGCTAAACTGCCGAAAACTAGGGCTGTGGTTATGGCTCTGTATCTCTAGAATAGAGACAATTGTGTATAAACTGAAAGAGTCTTTTGTGAATCTGTTTATTCTGAGCAAAAACCTCTCTCAGTTCCCTGAGACCCCTTTTCATGTTTCCCAAATCTGCATTTAACAAACATGTGTCAAAACAAGAAAATATGAAATCTGAAAATTAGGGCTCGGAGATGGTTTTGATTATCCCAATATGTGACACCTGTAGGAAAAATGAAAGAGGATAATGATCTCTGATGTGTTAGGCACAAAATTCTCCAACAGTTTCTCAAAATGATACTCCAGTGGCTCAGAATCCTCATTTGAAAATGATGACTCAGCCTAGTAAAAATGTCATATTTCTGAAAACAAACCTCATCTTGTGGGGGACTTTTGACTGCCTTACCAAGCTCAAAATGAAATTCTGAAGACACCACTAGACAACTTAGGATTTTTAGATGTCGATTGACTATTCGAACGCGAAAAACGACCTCTCCACGGCTGAGAAAATTGTGTTTTTCTTAAGTCATTTTGCATATCACTGGAGTCCTGATTTCGGGTTTTCGAGATTTGGGGAAACAAAGCAGTGGTTATTAAAATCTTCATGTCAGCAAAATCCCTTAAATAGATTTCGGCTTTTACATTGCACTCTTTCAGGCCTTCGGGTTTCAGGTATCATGTCCTCAAGAGTTATGACATGCAAGGAATCCCGAATCGCGAAATCGCGATGGGATTAATTAGACGATAATCATTTGTTTTAATCTCTTAATTAATCACGATTAGAAATTAATCTTTAACCTTTCGTGTATTTAAGTGTAGGTACTTCGATAATACTTGACGCGAGAAATCCCGAATCGCGAAATTGCGATGAGATTTATTAACGTTAATCTTTATTAATCTTTGTTTAACCCAGCTTATCCTTTAATACTTTAGTGAATTCGGGGATCAGAGATGTAGTTGTTAAGTTTTCTACGTCAGCCAAATCCCCGACGGAAAAAGACCTAGACTCATGATCTTTTTATCCATGTGGTTTAGTGCTCGATGTATGCAGTCGTTCCACTGCCAATGCTTCCATTCATTCTCCTAAGTGACCGAAAACCAAAATTTCAAAATTTTTTACAACAGGTAGAATGAAAAAATGAGAGGTAACATATTAATACTTGTGGATATTTATATTAATACATATAAATTTTCATTTTTTGTTTATATGATCATACTCATTACTATATTAATATCTATTATTTCATTAATTATTAATATTTACCATGGTTATAACTAATATTTAATATTGGTGAATTCTGATTTTTTGATTCAGTTTCTCAAGATTGAGATGCAATGCATTTATATATTGCAAACAATCTTGACTGGATGAATGTACAGATTGAAATATGTAAAAAACATCATGGAGGTAGGTTATCATGGAAATGAATGTCTGAATTGGTTAGAGAAGCTCGTCATAATGGAGATACCAATGTTGCGCAAAGGGAAATTGATTTAGCATATGGTATGAAAGATGGAAAGGAAATAAAATTCACCCATTTTATTGAGTTATTTTAAATTATACTAATATGACTACATGTGTACTGTCTTTTTTATATACTTTCCAAGTTATATAAATATGTTAATTTATTAATTGACAATGCATTTTTTACATATCTTGCATATTGCAGTTGAAACACCACAAGGCTATGTGGTGCAATGGTTGTAAATTTTGCATCAAACAGTTGGATGAAACTAGGAAAACTTTTGATAGTAGGATAACTGTAGTATTCCAGGTCACTAATGTTTCCTCTAGGAGTGACATACATCCCTGAGAATACGAAAACAAATACTATGGGTATTTGAATGATATACTTGATTCTGACTTTAATTCATTCAAATTAGTTTTGTTCGACATCAAATGGTATAGTTTATGAATGCAAGAACGCAATGAGGAAATAACTATTATTCAATATGCCAACAACTTTTTGATGATTAAAACAACAGTGTTTGAAAGAGGACATGATCACTATGTTTTTCCAAGCCAATGTTAACAAGTCTTTTACTCAAATGTTCTAGGTGAGAGGGATTGGTCATTTGTTGTTAGATATGATCCAAGAGGAAGGGTAGTTAAGTATACTCATGTACATGAAGAAGATGATATTGAAGAAAAAAGTGATTCACAAAATCAGACAGAGCTGGAAGATCATGCAGGGTCGACAGACGAAGAAGATGAGGAAGATGTTGATTCAGACATAGGAGACAATGCAGTTCTTGATGATGACATTGATGAAAATATGCTCGAAAATGACATTGATGACGATGATGATATCATCAATCCTTTCAACACCATTTATGAACCAGACGATGATACAGATGTCAAGCTCGATGAAGAAGAAGATATAAAATAAGGATGATAAAGATGTTAAGTTGGATCAGGTACGTGACTATATATTTTAATTTGTATGAATTATTCTCTTAAAATAATTTACTTATGTCATGGGTTAATTACATGTTTTTAAGTTTTATGCGACGTTTTTATATCCTATGTTACATGTTGATTAATTATTATGTGAAACCTGAAAATAGTCGCTAATATACTAGAGTACGTGGTAAATTAAAAATATCATTTACAAACACAAAATTTCATTTACCTTCATTAATTTTTGTTTTGGTAGTTTCTATGCATGAATCTTACTATGCTGCTTTCGATTATTTTCTATTTTGTAGATTGGGTATTGGGGAATTGAGAGGCATGCGAGGGGGAGGGTAGGGGCCATATGATCTTCCAACTTCATGTGGTTGGCCTTGTTTAGTAGACGATAAATTATTCTCAAAACCAAGAGAAACTCATTCATCTTTATAACATCGTGATTGTAAATGTCATCATTGTTGTCATAGTATTGCATCAACAAAGATTCAATCAACATGTTTTCCATTTCTTTAACACCGTTTGAACTTTCTCAGATTGATTTAATGCATGGAACTTTGAACAATATACCCATCGTCATGGCTAAGGTTAGTGACCTGTCAAGAATATTGGGGCCAACGTTGAAATTTTCACAAACAGTTTTGTATGCAATGAAATTTGACATTGATAGACTATTCACATGCCTTAAGGATATTCATAGTTGTGATGAAAATCCCTCTTTTCATTCATTATTTAATCAACACCATAAAAATATGCTTGAAAATAAGATCTTATCTGCCTGAAAATATGGAAATGATAAGATCTTTTCACAACTGCCAGGTGTTTTTCCATGAATCTTAAGTGATGGCACATTTTATACCCTAAAAAATGAATTAAAATTTTCGTCATCATTATTATTATCATCGTCGTCGTCGTCATCATCATCATCATCCTCATAGTCATTGTCATCACCATAATAATTGTCATCATCATCATCATCGTCATCAGTGTCATCATCGTCGTCGTCATCGTCATCATCATCATCATCATTATCATCATTGTCATTATCATCACCATAATCGTTTTCATCATCAAAATCGTCATCCAATAAATATGGAACTAATATTAATTGTTCGTTGATCTAGATCACTACTTTTTCATACCAATAACCACATCTTCCTCATCGAACTTTTTATTACCTTTCTATTCTATTGGTTTGTCCTAGTCCTTGACCACTATATATGGTAGAAATTGATTTGTCCCTTATCTCCATTTAACATATTGTATTTTTGGTTTTATTTTATTTTGGATTTTGGTTCATTAGGATGGTTTTTATATGATACCTAGCCATTGTGAATGGTGGAACAACATAGGATGTGTATGTACTAACACTCGATGAGGATGATATAGATGAGGAAAAAATAAATCTAGATGGACTCATAAAGGGACTATAAAGGGCTAGTTTATTTTTCATCATCATCATTGTTATTGTCACCATAATCAAAAGTATCTCCATCGTTGTTGCCGTTGTCATAATCATTGTCGTCTTCATCGTAATCACCATTATCATCATCATCATCATAATCATCATTGCATCATCATCATCATTTTCATCATCATCATCATTGTCATCACCATAATCATTGTCATCATCATCATCATCGATTTTGTCATCATTTTCATCATCATCGTCATTATCAACATCATCGTCATCATCATTGTCATCACCATAACCATTTTCATCATCATGATCGTCGTCGTCACCATAGTCATCATTTTCATCATCATCCTTGTCATCATCATCGTCATCATTGTCATCGTCATCATCATCGTCGTCATCGTTGTTGTCTAATAAATCTAGAACTAATATTAACTGTTAGTTGATCTATATCATTGGTTTTTCATACCAATAACCACATCCTCCTCATCGACCTTTTTATTACCTTTCTCTTCTATTGGTTTGGCCTAGTCCTTGACCACTACATATGGTATAAATTTATTTGTCCCTTATATCCATTTCACATATTGTATTTTTGGTTTTATTTTATTTTGGATTTTGGTTAATTAGGATCGTTTTTATATGATCCCTAGAAATTGTGAATGGTAGAAAAAACTAGGATGTGTATGTACTAATACTCAATGAGGATGATATAATCGAGGATAAAAGAAATGTATATGGTCCCATAAAGGGACTATAAATGAATAGTGTATTTGTCATCGTCGTCATTGTCATTGTCACCATAATCAACATTATCTTCATCATTGTTGTCGTCATCATCGTCATTGTTGTCTTCATCGTAATAATCATTTTCATCGTCATCATCATCGCATCATTGGCATCATCATTATTTTCATCACCATAATCGTTGTCATCGTCATCGTCATCATCATCATTGTCAATATCATCGTCATCATCATTGTCATCACCATAATCATTTTCATCATCATCATCGTCGTCGTTGTCTTTTCCATCGTCATCATTGTCATCATCATCCTCATCATCGTTATCATTGTCATTGTCATCACCATAATCGTTGTCATCATCATCGTCATCATCCAATAAATATGGAACTAATATTAAATGTTAGTTGATCTATATCACTAGTTTTTCATACCAATAACCACATCCTCCTCATCGACCTTTTTATTACCTTTCTCTTCTATTGGTTTGGCCTAGTCCTTGACCACTATATATGGTATAAATGTATTTGGCTCTTATATTCATTTCACATACTATATTTTTGGTTTTATTTTATTTTGGATTTTGGTTAATTAGGATGGTTTTTATATCATCCCTAGCCATTGTGAATGGTGTAACAACATAGGATGTGTATGGAATAACACTCAATGAGGATGATATAGATGAGGACAAAATCAATGTAGATGGACTCATAAAGGGACTATAAAGGACTAGTGTATTTGTCATTGTCGTCATTGTCATCGTCACCATAATCAACATTATCTTCATCATTTTTGTTGTTGTCGTCATCATTGTCATATTCACCGTAATCATCATTTTCATCATCATCATCATCATCATCATCATCAAATCACTGTCATCATCATCATCGTTTTCATCATAATCATCATCATTGTCATCACCATAATCGTTGTCATCATCATCATCATCGATGTCGTCGTCATCGTCATCGCCATCATCATCATTGTCATCATCATCGTCATTATCATCATCATCATCATCATCATTGTCATCACCATAATCATTCTCATCATCATCATCGTAGTCATAGTCATCGTCGCCATCGTCATCATTATCATCATCGTCATTGTCATTATGATCATCATCGTCATTTTCATTGTCATCACCATAATTGTTTTCATCATCATCATCGTCATCATCATCAACATCATCATCATTGTCGTCATCGTCATTATGATCATCATCGTCATCACCATAATCGTTTTCATCATCATCATCGTCATCATCGTCGTCGCCATCATCATCATTGTCATCATCATCTTCGTCTTCGTCATTATCATCATCATCACCATAATCATTGTCATCATCATCATCGTCGTCGTCGTCATTGTCTTCGCCATCGAGATACTTCTTATTTTACAAAAAAGAGCAGCAGGCCATTGTTGACCAAAATTTGGTCACCTATATATTCTCGCTCTTGGAATAACAAAAAAAAAAGATATTGCAAGATGAATATTTTTGAACTATTATATGTTCATTGCAAAGCCCTCGGTATCATCTTCTCCATGCATTTCACAAAATCAAAATCAGATTCTCCATGACCAAGATATGCATACCTCTCTCCAAAAGTCTAATGGAGGTGTTACAAGAAGAAATATGAAAAATGTTCTAAGTCACATGTTCTCTCCTCTCATTTCTCTTCACCCCTATTCATTCTCTCATTCTATATTTTTTTCCCATTGTCTCATTACTTCCATTTTCCTTTATTCTTTTCCACGTTCACATCCATTTCCGTTTTCTTTTATTTTCCCATTTTCTTTTATTTTCCTTTCCATATTTCTTTATCTCATTTTTTCCATTTCTTTCCTTTTCCCTTTTTCCTTTCCAAAATTTCACAGAATTCCTTTATTTCCCATATATTTCTTTTCATTTTTCATATTTTCCATATTTAAAATGACCCATTATATACATACTTTCCAGACTTAGTTTTATTTACTATGGCTTACTATGGCTTACTGATGGTTCGCGGGTTGGTGATATTTAATAAGAGTGTGTGCTATCTCCACTACCCTCACAAAGAACTTTGAATTCCACCACCTTCATAATGCACCCAACGCTTTTTACTACTCTTTACTGTGTAACTTCTCCAACACTTATCCAAATATATGAGTTACCGCGGGTTCACGGATTGGTGAGGGCTGGTGACGTTTATTTCATGTTATATGAGTCTATCCAACCGATTCTTAAGAATTAGAATATTTTACAACTTCTTCTTACTACTATTTATCTCTCCTCTCCACTTCACCTACACTTAGGATTTTTCACTCATTTCTTACTATGTGTTACCGCAAGTGACTTCCTCACCTACCTCTGCATTCATGTAAACCCGCGAACCCGCCATATTATTTTAATAATATTTTTCCTATCCTAAGTTTTATGAGGAACATATCCAAGTGACACATGGTACTTTATTAACCAATGAGATACATCCACATGGAAATTAATGGATGGTTTCACATGGCAATTAATTAATGGAGACACGTGGCAGCATACAAAAAGTGACACATGGGCTGATTTTATTGGATGACATATGGTAAATTCTCATGGGAAGATAGTTGGCCTGCCAAGTGATGACACATGAAAACATTTGGTTGGGTGACTCATCATTGTTGACTGGGAAGATTGGTGGTTGACTAGGCATACAAAATTATTATTATATTCAACAATTTTCCAAGGGTCAAAATCCTCCAAACTCCATAGTTCTTTTTGTTCTTGTGTTTCTTGCTAAGTATATCAAACACTTAGTTTTATATATCTCAAAGAATATAATATCCCAATGCATGTGGGATAGAATTTCAAACCAAAAAGTTGAATTTTATGAAGGGAAGCACGAAATTCATCCAAGGGCCCATATTTTCTCATCAATTTTGATCGAGAGTCGCTGAGTGTTAATCTTACCGAGGCCATAACTTGAGCTCCGGGTGTCAGAATCGCGCAAACATTATACAATTGGATAGGTATTTCAGCATAGAATATGGTGGTATAGGTTTTAAGTGCTTAAAGTTGATACATTTTTCTCATAATTTAATATATCAAACAACTGCATTTTTTATGGGCTTCCATGACAACCCAACTTCATGAGCTCATATCTTGAGATCCGAGTGACGGATTTGGGAAAAATTTATATATTGGAAATATGAGACGATGAAGAGAACATAAGAAGTGGTTTACATGGATAAAATGTTGGTTTTTACTTCCATAAAATTAAATTATATTCGTCCTCTTAGTGGTTTACTTTCAATGTACTTGTATTAATAATGTGAATGCATTCATGAGGAATTAATGAGGCATTAATTAAAGGGATTTTTTCAAGAAGAAACTTGTATGAGAATTTCAAGAAAGGAAGAAAACTGTAACTACTCAGGTAGTTAGAAAATCGCTTCCTAAAAAGAGAAGAGAGGCTTCATCAAGAGGTGCAAGAATAAGTATTGTTAGAGGGGTACAGAAGAAGATCAAAATAAATGAATCTCCATCTTCTCCATTTTGTTTTTGTTTATATATATTCTTCTACACCACTTCTCATAGTTTCATGCTTGAATCTCAGAGTTGGGCACAAGGCTGAGTTGTTGAGTGTTCTTCTTATATTCTTCTAAATCATTTTATTATGTGATCATGGAGTATTTGCAGCCAAATACAAGGATGTCAAAGCTTATTGTAATGAAGAACATATTTTCATGAATAAAACTCCACAAAGAATTTCTTTGGGGTTGATCTTGACTATATCTTGTAACTCGGATTTCTGAATATGAGGTATTTGAGGTTGATCTATCAAATTTTCTTTTGAGTTTGATTGCGGTAGTCTGTTAAAATTCTTTGAGATATCATTCTCTCCTATGAAGAAGATATGGATATATTTATATATTGTTAAGATTGTGTGTGATGTTAATCACAATTTAATTTTGATGTTCAAGCTCTCCTTCAATCATTTCTTTTGTTGCATATAAATATTGTACTCATGTTATTGAAGAACCATTTTATTTCATAATCTCAAGCAATACAGATTTAGGGTTTTATTTCTAGTACTCTCCTAATCCAAAATATCACATATATATATTTTAGTTCAAGAGGAGTACCACCTCTCTAATAAGAATGAAGGGGGATTAATGTCCTCATGAGGTTGTCGTTTCGGTCGTGACGGATTCAAGCGTCAACATTTTTGGCAACCATACTAGGGACGATTTATTTTCAAGATATTTGAGGGAACAAAAATCTCCATGGCTCATATTTTCAAGAAGAAGATTCAAGAAAATTGTTTTTAATTGTAAGCATGGCTCACCTTTTTTGTATTGTCAAAAAGAAACGAGAAGCACCAAATATTCGGGAGAATGAACTCTTTGGAAACTCCATTGAAAAAATTCAAAATGACAGGTTTCATTCATGTCATAATGCTTCTTTATGTTCTTCATCAAGTCCATCAATGGATTTTCAAGACTCAACAAAAGGGATAAATACTTAAATGAGGTGATTTCATAATACCCCTTTAAATCTACGAGAAATAGACTTTAAAATGCCTAATATTCTTGTTGAAATATTTTCTACATTCTTCGGGGATGCTTTAGAAGATGTAGAGAAACACTTAATTATTTTTAAAGGTACATGTTATGATTTCAATCTCACTGAAGAAAATGTTACATGTATATTATTCCTACAAACTCTACGAGAGGATGCTCTTGAATGGTATGGTTCATTAATTCCCAACTCCATTACTAGTTGGGATGTGTTAGAAGATTCATTTGCAGAAAAGTTCATCCCAAAGGTGCATTCATATGTTTTGTTGATGTTTTAAATGTTGTTGCCCACCCATCTTCTCCCATATGGAAGCAAGATAACAAAATGACCAATTTTGAACAAGAATCTAATAAAAAAGTGGATGAAATTTTAAAGTCAAGTCATGTTGCTGAAGACGAAGATGAAACTTCCAAATTACAAGAAGAAAATTTCAGCCTCTTATATACTCCATATGAAGATATTTCAAACAACAAATTTGAGGATGAACTTGAGAAGCCTCCACCAAATATACAAGAATATTTCATCCTTGTAATAGATGATGAA
>ML814323.1:73520-100320 GCA_009831015.1 Picea engelmannii | reverse complement strand
GAAAATATGAAATCTGAAAATTAGGGCTCGGAGATGGTTTTGATTATCCCAATATGTGACACCTGTAGGAAAAATGAAAGAGGATAATGATCTCTGATGTGTTAGGCACAAAATTCTCCAACAGTTTCTCAAAATGATACTCCAGTGGCTCAGAATCCTCATTTGAAAATGATGACTCAGCCTAGTAAAAATGTCATATTTCTGAAAACAAACCTCATCTTGTGGGGGACTTTTGACTGCCTTACCAAGCTCAAAATGAAATTCTGAAGACACCACTAGACAACTTAGGATTTTTAGATGTCGATTGACTATTCGAACGCGAAAAACGACCTCTCCACGGCTGAGAAAATTGTGTTTTTCTTAAGTCATTTTGCATATCACTGGAGTCCTGATTTCGGGTTTTCGAGATTTGGGGAAACAAAGCAGTGGTTATTAAAATCTTCATGTCAGCAAAATCCCTTAAATAGATTTCGGCTTTTACATTGCACTCTTTCAGGCCTTCGGGTTTCAGGTATCATGTCCTCAAGAGTTATGACATGCAAGGAATCCCGAATCGCGAAATCGCGATGGGATTAATTAGACGATAATCATTTGTTTTAATCTCTTAATTAATCACGATTAGAAATTAATCTTTAACCTTTCGTGTATTTAAGTGTAGGTACTTCGATAATACTTGACGCGAGAAATCCCGAATCGCGAAATTGCGATGAGATTTATTAACGTTAATCTTTATTAATCTTTGTTTAACCCAGCTTATCCTTTAATACTTTAGTGAATTCGGGGATCAGAGATGTAGTTGTTAAGTTTTCTACGTCAGCCAAATCCCCGACGGAAAAAGACCTAGACTCATGATCTTTTTATCCATGTGGTTTAGTGCTCGATGTATGCAGTCGTTCCACTGCCAATGCTTCCATTCATTCTCCTAAGTGACCGAAAACCAAAATTTCAAAATTTTTTACAACAGGTAGAATGAAAAAATGAGAGGTAACATATTAATACTTGTGGATATTTATATTAATACATATAAATTTTCATTTTTTGTTTATATGATCATACTCATTACTATATTAATATCTATTATTTCATTAATTATTAATATTTACCATGGTTATAACTAATATTTAATATTGGTGAATTCTGATTTTTTGATTCAGTTTCTCAAGATTGAGATGCAATGCATTTATATATTGCAAACAATCTTGACTGGATGAATGTACAGATTGAAATATGTAAAAAACATCATGGAGGTAGGTTATCATGGAAATGAATGTCTGAATTGGTTAGAGAAGCTCGTCATAATGGAGATACCAATGTTGCGCAAAGGGAAATTGATTTAGCATATGGTATGAAAGATGGAAAGGAAATAAAATTCACCCATTTTATTGAGTTATTTTAAATTATACTAATATGACTACATGTGTACTGTCTTTTTTATATACTTTCCAAGTTATATAAATATGTTAATTTATTAATTGACAATGCATTTTTTACATATCTTGCATATTGCAGTTGAAACACCACAAGGCTATGTGGTGCAATGGTTGTAAATTTTGCATCAAACAGTTGGATGAAACTAGGAAAACTTTTGATAGTAGGATAACTGTAGTATTCCAGGTCACTAATGTTTCCTCTAGGAGTGACATACATCCCTGAGAATACGAAAACAAATACTATGGGTATTTGAATGATATACTTGATTCTGACTTTAATTCATTCAAATTAGTTTTGTTCGACATCAAATGGTATAGTTTATGAATGCAAGAACGCAATGAGGAAATAACTATTATTCAATATGCCAACAACTTTTTGATGATTAAAACAACAGTGTTTGAAAGAGGACATGATCACTATGTTTTTCCAAGCCAATGTTAACAAGTCTTTTACTCAAATGTTCTAGGTGAGAGGGATTGGTCATTTGTTGTTAGATATGATCCAAGAGGAAGGGTAGTTAAGTATACTCATGTACATGAAGAAGATGATATTGAAGAAAAAAGTGATTCACAAAATCAGACAGAGCTGGAAGATCATGCAGGGTCGACAGACGAAGAAGATGAGGAAGATGTTGATTCAGACATAGGAGACAATGCAGTTCTTGATGATGACATTGATGAAAATATGCTCGAAAATGACATTGATGACGATGATGATATCATCAATCCTTTCAACACCATTTATGAACCAGACGATGATACAGATGTCAAGCTCGATGAAGAAGAAGATATAAAATAAGGATGATAAAGATGTTAAGTTGGATCAGGTACGTGACTATATATTTTAATTTGTATGAATTATTCTCTTAAAATAATTTACTTATGTCATGGGTTAATTACATGTTTTTAAGTTTTATGCGACGTTTTTATATCCTATGTTACATGTTGATTAATTATTATGTGAAACCTGAAAATAGTCGCTAATATACTAGAGTACGTGGTAAATTAAAAATATCATTTACAAACACAAAATTTCATTTACCTTCATTAATTTTTGTTTTGGTAGTTTCTATGCATGAATCTTACTATGCTGCTTTCGATTATTTTCTATTTTGTAGATTGGGTATTGGGGAATTGAGAGGCATGCGAGGGGGAGGGTAGGGGCCATATGATCTTCCAACTTCATGTGGTTGGCCTTGTTTAGTAGACGATAAATTATTCTCAAAACCAAGAGAAACTCATTCATCTTTATAACATCGTGATTGTAAATGTCATCATTGTTGTCATAGTATTGCATCAACAAAGATTCAATCAACATGTTTTCCATTTCTTTAACACCGTTTGAACTTTCTCAGATTGATTTAATGCATGGAACTTTGAACAATATACCCATCGTCATGGCTAAGGTTAGTGACCTGTCAAGAATATTGGGGCCAACGTTGAAATTTTCACAAACAGTTTTGTATGCAATGAAATTTGACATTGATAGACTATTCACATGCCTTAAGGATATTCATAGTTGTGATGAAAATCCCTCTTTTCATTCATTATTTAATCAACACCATAAAAATATGCTTGAAAATAAGATCTTATCTGCCTGAAAATATGGAAATGATAAGATCTTTTCACAACTGCCAGGTGTTTTTCCATGAATCTTAAGTGATGGCACATTTTATACCCTAAAAAATGAATTAAAATTTTCGTCATCATTATTATTATCATCGTCGTCGTCGTCATCATCATCATCATCCTCATAGTCATTGTCATCACCATAATAATTGTCATCATCATCATCATCGTCATCAGTGTCATCATCGTCGTCGTCATCGTCATCATCATCATCATCATTATCATCATTGTCATTATCATCACCATAATCGTTTTCATCATCAAAATCGTCATCCAATAAATATGGAACTAATATTAATTGTTCGTTGATCTAGATCACTACTTTTTCATACCAATAACCACATCTTCCTCATCGAACTTTTTATTACCTTTCTATTCTATTGGTTTGTCCTAGTCCTTGACCACTATATATGGTAGAAATTGATTTGTCCCTTATCTCCATTTAACATATTGTATTTTTGGTTTTATTTTATTTTGGATTTTGGTTCATTAGGATGGTTTTTATATGATACCTAGCCATTGTGAATGGTGGAACAACATAGGATGTGTATGTACTAACACTCGATGAGGATGATATAGATGAGGAAAAAATAAATCTAGATGGACTCATAAAGGGACTATAAAGGGCTAGTTTATTTTTCATCATCATCATTGTTATTGTCACCATAATCAAAAGTATCTCCATCGTTGTTGCCGTTGTCATAATCATTGTCGTCTTCATCGTAATCACCATTATCATCATCATCATCATAATCATCATTGCATCATCATCATCATTTTCATCATCATCATCATTGTCATCACCATAATCATTGTCATCATCATCATCATCGATTTTGTCATCATTTTCATCATCATCGTCATTATCAACATCATCGTCATCATCATTGTCATCACCATAACCATTTTCATCATCATGATCGTCGTCGTCACCATAGTCATCATTTTCATCATCATCCTTGTCATCATCATCGTCATCATTGTCATCGTCATCATCATCGTCGTCATCGTTGTTGTCTAATAAATCTAGAACTAATATTAACTGTTAGTTGATCTATATCATTGGTTTTTCATACCAATAACCACATCCTCCTCATCGACCTTTTTATTACCTTTCTCTTCTATTGGTTTGGCCTAGTCCTTGACCACTACATATGGTATAAATTTATTTGTCCCTTATATCCATTTCACATATTGTATTTTTGGTTTTATTTTATTTTGGATTTTGGTTAATTAGGATCGTTTTTATATGATCCCTAGAAATTGTGAATGGTAGAAAAAACTAGGATGTGTATGTACTAATACTCAATGAGGATGATATAATCGAGGATAAAAGAAATGTATATGGTCCCATAAAGGGACTATAAATGAATAGTGTATTTGTCATCGTCGTCATTGTCATTGTCACCATAATCAACATTATCTTCATCATTGTTGTCGTCATCATCGTCATTGTTGTCTTCATCGTAATAATCATTTTCATCGTCATCATCATCGCATCATTGGCATCATCATTATTTTCATCACCATAATCGTTGTCATCGTCATCGTCATCATCATCATTGTCAATATCATCGTCATCATCATTGTCATCACCATAATCATTTTCATCATCATCATCGTCGTCGTTGTCTTTTCCATCGTCATCATTGTCATCATCATCCTCATCATCGTTATCATTGTCATTGTCATCACCATAATCGTTGTCATCATCATCGTCATCATCCAATAAATATGGAACTAATATTAAATGTTAGTTGATCTATATCACTAGTTTTTCATACCAATAACCACATCCTCCTCATCGACCTTTTTATTACCTTTCTCTTCTATTGGTTTGGCCTAGTCCTTGACCACTATATATGGTATAAATGTATTTGGCTCTTATATTCATTTCACATACTATATTTTTGGTTTTATTTTATTTTGGATTTTGGTTAATTAGGATGGTTTTTATATCATCCCTAGCCATTGTGAATGGTGTAACAACATAGGATGTGTATGGAATAACACTCAATGAGGATGATATAGATGAGGACAAAATCAATGTAGATGGACTCATAAAGGGACTATAAAGGACTAGTGTATTTGTCATTGTCGTCATTGTCATCGTCACCATAATCAACATTATCTTCATCATTTTTGTTGTTGTCGTCATCATTGTCATATTCACCGTAATCATCATTTTCATCATCATCATCATCATCATCATCATCAAATCACTGTCATCATCATCATCGTTTTCATCATAATCATCATCATTGTCATCACCATAATCGTTGTCATCATCATCATCATCGATGTCGTCGTCATCGTCATCGCCATCATCATCATTGTCATCATCATCGTCATTATCATCATCATCATCATCATCATTGTCATCACCATAATCATTCTCATCATCATCATCGTAGTCATAGTCATCGTCGCCATCGTCATCATTATCATCATCGTCATTGTCATTATGATCATCATCGTCATTTTCATTGTCATCACCATAATTGTTTTCATCATCATCATCGTCATCATCATCAACATCATCATCATTGTCGTCATCGTCATTATGATCATCATCGTCATCACCATAATCGTTTTCATCATCATCATCGTCATCATCGTCGTCGCCATCATCATCATTGTCATCATCATCTTCGTCTTCGTCATTATCATCATCATCACCATAATCATTGTCATCATCATCATCGTCGTCGTCGTCATTGTCTTCGCCATCGAGATACTTCTTATTTTACAAAAAAGAGCAGCAGGCCATTGTTGACCAAAATTTGGTCACCTATATATTCTCGCTCTTGGAATAACAAAAAAAAAAGATATTGCAAGATGAATATTTTTGAACTATTATATGTTCATTGCAAAGCCCTCGGTATCATCTTCTCCATGCATTTCACAAAATCAAAATCAGATTCTCCATGACCAAGATATGCATACCTCTCTCCAAAAGTCTAATGGAGGTGTTACAAGAAGAAATATGAAAAATGTTCTAAGTCACATGTTCTCTCCTCTCATTTCTCTTCACCCCTATTCATTCTCTCATTCTATATTTTTTTCCCATTGTCTCATTACTTCCATTTTCCTTTATTCTTTTCCACGTTCACATCCATTTCCGTTTTCTTTTATTTTCCCATTTTCTTTTATTTTCCTTTCCATATTTCTTTATCTCATTTTTTCCATTTCTTTCCTTTTCCCTTTTTCCTTTCCAAAATTTCACAGAATTCCTTTATTTCCCATATATTTCTTTTCATTTTTCATATTTTCCATATTTAAAATGACCCATTATATACATACTTTCCAGACTTAGTTTTATTTACTATGGCTTACTATGGCTTACTGATGGTTCGCGGGTTGGTGATATTTAATAAGAGTGTGTGCTATCTCCACTACCCTCACAAAGAACTTTGAATTCCACCACCTTCATAATGCACCCAACGCTTTTTACTACTCTTTACTGTGTAACTTCTCCAACACTTATCCAAATATATGAGTTACCGCGGGTTCACGGATTGGTGAGGGCTGGTGACGTTTATTTCATGTTATATGAGTCTATCCAACCGATTCTTAAGAATTAGAATATTTTACAACTTCTTCTTACTACTATTTATCTCTCCTCTCCACTTCACCTACACTTAGGATTTTTCACTCATTTCTTACTATGTGTTACCGCAAGTGACTTCCTCACCTACCTCTGCATTCATGTAAACCCGCGAACCCGCCATATTATTTTAATAATATTTTTCCTATCCTAAGTTTTATGAGGAACATATCCAAGTGACACATGGTACTTTATTAACCAATGAGATACATCCACATGGAAATTAATGGATGGTTTCACATGGCAATTAATTAATGGAGACACGTGGCAGCATACAAAAAGTGACACATGGGCTGATTTTATTGGATGACATATGGTAAATTCTCATGGGAAGATAGTTGGCCTGCCAAGTGATGACACATGAAAACATTTGGTTGGGTGACTCATCATTGTTGACTGGGAAGATTGGTGGTTGACTAGGCATACAAAATTATTATTATATTCAACAATTTTCCAAGGGTCAAAATCCTCCAAACTCCATAGTTCTTTTTGTTCTTGTGTTTCTTGCTAAGTATATCAAACACTTAGTTTTATATATCTCAAAGAATATAATATCCCAATGCATGTGGGATAGAATTTCAAACCAAAAAGTTGAATTTTATGAAGGGAAGCACGAAATTCATCCAAGGGCCCATATTTTCTCATCAATTTTGATCGAGAGTCGCTGAGTGTTAATCTTACCGAGGCCATAACTTGAGCTCCGGGTGTCAGAATCGCGCAAACATTATACAATTGGATAGGTATTTCAGCATAGAATATGGTGGTATAGGTTTTAAGTGCTTAAAGTTGATACATTTTTCTCATAATTTAATATATCAAACAACTGCATTTTTTATGGGCTTCCATGACAACCCAACTTCATGAGCTCATATCTTGAGATCCGAGTGACGGATTTGGGAAAAATTTATATATTGGAAATATGAGACGATGAAGAGAACATAAGAAGTGGTTTACATGGATAAAATGTTGGTTTTTACTTCCATAAAATTAAATTATATTCGTCCTCTTAGTGGTTTACTTTCAATGTACTTGTATTAATAATGTGAATGCATTCATGAGGAATTAATGAGGCATTAATTAAAGGGATTTTTTCAAGAAGAAACTTGTATGAGAATTTCAAGAAAGGAAGAAAACTGTAACTACTCAGGTAGTTAGAAAATCGCTTCCTAAAAAGAGAAGAGAGGCTTCATCAAGAGGTGCAAGAATAAGTATTGTTAGAGGGGTACAGAAGAAGATCAAAATAAATGAATCTCCATCTTCTCCATTTTGTTTTTGTTTATATATATTCTTCTACACCACTTCTCATAGTTTCATGCTTGAATCTCAGAGTTGGGCACAAGGCTGAGTTGTTGAGTGTTCTTCTTATATTCTTCTAAATCATTTTATTATGTGATCATGGAGTATTTGCAGCCAAATACAAGGATGTCAAAGCTTATTGTAATGAAGAACATATTTTCATGAATAAAACTCCACAAAGAATTTCTTTGGGGTTGATCTTGACTATATCTTGTAACTCGGATTTCTGAATATGAGGTATTTGAGGTTGATCTATCAAATTTTCTTTTGAGTTTGATTGCGGTAGTCTGTTAAAATTCTTTGAGATATCATTCTCTCCTATGAAGAAGATATGGATATATTTATATATTGTTAAGATTGTGTGTGATGTTAATCACAATTTAATTTTGATGTTCAAGCTCTCCTTCAATCATTTCTTTTGTTGCATATAAATATTGTACTCATGTTATTGAAGAACCATTTTATTTCATAATCTCAAGCAATACAGATTTAGGGTTTTATTTCTAGTACTCTCCTAATCCAAAATATCACATATATATATTTTAGTTCAAGAGGAGTACCACCTCTCTAATAAGAATGAAGGGGGATTAATGTCCTCATGAGGTTGTCGTTTCGGTCGTGACGGATTCAAGCGTCAACATTTTTGGCAACCATACTAGGGACGATTTATTTTCAAGATATTTGAGGGAACAAAAATCTCCATGGCTCATATTTTCAAGAAGAAGATTCAAGAAAATTGTTTTTAATTGTAAGCATGGCTCACCTTTTTTGTATTGTCAAAAAGAAACGAGAAGCACCAAATATTCGGGAGAATGAACTCTTTGGAAACTCCATTGAAAAAATTCAAAATGACAGGTTTCATTCATGTCATAATGCTTCTTTATGTTCTTCATCAAGTCCATCAATGGATTTTCAAGACTCAACAAAAGGGATAAATACTTAAATGAGGTGATTTCATAATACCCCTTTAAATCTACGAGAAATAGACTTTAAAATGCCTAATATTCTTGTTGAAATATTTTCTACATTCTTCGGGGATGCTTTAGAAGATGTAGAGAAACACTTAATTATTTTTAAAGGTACATGTTATGATTTCAATCTCACTGAAGAAAATGTTACATGTATATTATTCCTACAAACTCTACGAGAGGATGCTCTTGAATGGTATGGTTCATTAATTCCCAACTCCATTACTAGTTGGGATGTGTTAGAAGATTCATTTGCAGAAAAGTTCATCCCAAAGGTGCATTCATATGTTTTGTTGATGTTTTAAATGTTGTTGCCCACCCATCTTCTCCCATATGGAAGCAAGATAACAAAATGACCAATTTTGAACAAGAATCTAATAAAAAAGTGGATGAAATTTTAAAGTCAAGTCATGTTGCTGAAGACGAAGATGAAACTTCCAAATTACAAGAAGAAAATTTCAGCCTCTTATATACTCCATATGAAGATATTTCAAACAACAAATTTGAGGATGAACTTGAGAAGCCTCCACCAAATATACAAGAATATTTCATCCTTGTAATAGATGATGAAGCATCACAAGAGAACTTGTAGTAAGAAGAATTGGCGAAAGGAAACAATTTTGAGAATAAATAAGATAGCCATTGCATAGAAGAAGAACATTTCCAAGACATCGCCAATGGAACAATAATTTTGAATGTGGAAAAATAAGAAAAAGAGAATCTTTTCAAGAAATAAATTTATCCTTTGATTGAATATATCATCACTCTCAGGCAGCCAAGGGTATATTATATTGAATATTGGTTCTAAAGTATTGTGAACCCGCTAATGCAAACAAGTCTTCTACACACATTGTTCGATCCCATTATGGTAAATTTTGGGCATGCTCTTGATTTTCATGCTCCTGGTTTATTGGTAGAAACCCCCATCTTTCTCTTACTGCTAGAGCCCATTTTATAAGTCAATGGGATGCTCAAATGGATCCATAGTAAATCTTCATATGCTTATACATATTTTGTTTTTTCAATTCAGTTTTGCATAATAAGGCAGTCTTTATATTGAAGTTTGAAGATAACTTCATGAAATAAGAATAATTAGAAGAGTTCAATTTGAAGATGACTCCATAGCCCAATGGAGAAGGTAACTAGTCTTGAGATTCTGGTGTTCTCAGCAACTTGCAAGGGTTCATTGTCCCGCAGTTGGAGCTTGTTCACCAAAATTTGGTCACCTATATATTCCCGCTCCTGGAATAATAATAAAAAAATGATATTGGAAGATAAATATTTTTGAACTATTATATGTTCATTGCATGGCCCTCGGTATCATCTTCACCATGCATTTCGCAAAATCAAAATCAGAGTCTGCATGACCAAGATACACATACTTCTATTGAGAATTCTAATGGAGATGTTACAAGAAGAAATATGAAAAATGTTCTAAGTCACATGTTCTCTCCTCTCATTTCCCTTCACCCCTATTTGTTAACACATATCCTTGTTCTTCCACCTCAGCTTCTGCATGTTGATGCCCGTGTATTCTCAGTTGTCATTTTGTCACCACAGTCTCCCGCATGGTCGTCATCAAGTCAACTTTCATGTCGTTTGCGCCAGATCCTCGTCAGCATCCAACACAGATCCAGATAGCCAAGAGCAGGGTAAGGCCGTCACATTTCCAAGTGTCGAGTTGACTCAAGCCTATCTGAACCCTGAGAAAGACAATTAATGAAGTTGGGGAGTGATGGTTGAACATTGTTTCCCCCATAAATGAAAATCTCAAAAGGACTATCAACAAGTCGACTCGTTTATAGATCCCTCTCGAAACCCGAAAATTAGTAGGAGCCATCCGATTCAGAGGGATGCATGGCACCAGATCCAAGGATTCGCGGTTTTGCAAATCATAGGTTTTAGAATAGAGTCATTTGGATATTTGAAAAAGGGTGGATGGTTGAGTTAGGCTCCCATATTGTAAAGTTTTATTGAAGCTCTGGTTCTTCTAGTTATTTATATGTATTTGAGACTTCTTGTTTAATGTAAGTCAACTTCTTTTCATATCTCTATAAACAGTTGTGTTAGAACACTCAGGCATGGAGGATCCAGTTGAGGGTAGTTGTGTTCTTGTGATGTAGGTTTGATCATAGTGACATCGCTACTAGTTTTAATCAGTTTAAGTGTTGTCGTTTCCCTCCAACACTGAATGACTCAGGCATGAACGATCTAGTTGGGTTGTTGTCATTGAATTGTGATGTATGTTTGATTTTAGTTCAGTGATAATTTCATTCAATCCCCTAAAACTCTGAACCAAGAAGATCTTGCCTTCTGAGTTTTTCCTCCTTAGGCTGTTGGAAGACCGGATGTCCATAACAAACCTCTTCACTCTCCTCAAGTTCTTCCCCCTACTCACCTTTACTGCAACTTACTGACTGAAGTTAGATAAAGACCTCATCTCCTTATGCATACCAGCCCAGTTTTCTGAGTTAAAGCGATATTATCCTGAGACTGCATCCATTAGACCACCCTTTAATTTATTCATTATGACATACAAACTGATGGGTACAGGGATTACCTCTGCGGCAATCCAGAGGTGACTTCCAATGCTAAAATTTATGGCATCATTGTCGGGGACGAAAGTGAAGATATCTTCCCTGGGAGAACAACAAAGAGCTTATGATTATGAAGGTGCATCAGATATCAGAACCATTGAATATTTCATCTTGCACCTAGCGACTCCACCATAAAAAATTCCACTGGGGAGGATCCTATTGAAAGAAAAATGACCATACCGAAGGGAAAGACCAGGTATCGCTTTATGAGTTTTCTTCATGAAGTCATATTCTTCTTTATCAACTAATTTCTCTCTTTCCCTTCACATATAAAGAGGATTATCCTATGCTTTGTATATTCATATAACAATAATCCTTCCTTCATTCATCTATCCTTGGAAGAAGAAGAGATGCCCTCTTCTTTTGTTGTAGATGTTGATCCTGTGTATTCACCTCAACCTATTCATAAAAGTGAGATCTGTATTGCATCTCCTCTCGAAATTCATCACCCTTGTAGCCTTGAGGAGGTTGAAAATAATTCACAATCTTCTCAAATATTGTTACCATATGTTATTCCTGCTGAGCCTTGCCATCAACTTGTTACTCCTCATGATCATCCCACTGCTTTTAAAATTAAAATCAGAAATAAGTTGTTTAAACCTCTCAGGCTGCCATTTTGCCTTAATCCTTATCATCTTTATTCCTTTGAGTATCTTCCTCGATTTTCTAGGGAAGATAATGTTACATCTCAGAGGCACTTGGGGGCCTTTGAGAACTTTATTGATCAGTTTGAGATCGTTCATGATGATGTTACCATGAGGTTGTTCTAACATTCCCTATCCAGAGATGTTGTGTGGTTTAGATGTCTAGAGGCCGATTCTATTGGTTCCTGGACCGATCTATGCCATTCTTTTTTAAAGTGTTGGGGTGAGAAAAAATCCCTTGATCAATACTGGTTTGAGTTTAATGCCTTGAGGAGAGGGGAAGAGGAAGCCTTGGTTGTCTTCAACATGAGTTTTTACAACGTTTATCATAGTATGCCTATGGAGATCAGACCCACAGAGGCTACTGCCATGGTGTACTATGTCATGGATCAACAACCAGAGGTTGTCCTTCTCCTGAGAGAAAGGAAATATTCATCGTTAAGACATCTATTTGAATATGTTATAGAGGTCAAAGAGAACATCAAGGCTAGCAAGTGGGTTCATAGGAAGGCATATCTCAAAAATTTGCATGTACATGAGCAAGAACACTGTCAATCTATTTCAGATTCTGAGCAAGAAGATAGTGAATATGAATCAGATCTGGAACAACAACAAGGAAGTAGGTATGATTCACAGTTGGAATCAGGTTTTTCAACATTTACAAATTTTTCTATGGGCAGGAATGCATATCAATCTTATGATCAGTTTCTAGAACATTTTGAGCTTGTAGCAGTGGTTGGTTGCATAGATAACTGTATGTTCTTGGTTGATCATAGTTATGATGTTCTAAATCTTGTTGCACCTTTATCTTGTGAAAATTCTTATGAGGAAGATATGGCAAATTGTTTATGATCAAGAGTTGGTTTCAAAAGAACAAGGAGGGCATTTATTTGCAAACATAGAGAATTTTATAGAGGAGCAGTATGGTCTTCTAAAATAGCCAGGATTCTGTCGCAATATTGGATTCCAAACTAAACCGGAAACATACTAAAAACCATTGTTGTACTCTAGTGCTCAAAGTCAAGCTTATTTATATACATCGCCTACTCTAACCGATATCATTGCTTTGTTCAAGTATAGGAAAACTTCCAAATCAACCAAGCGAGTATCCGACTAACAAACTTAATTATACTTCCATCTTTGAGAAAAAAGATGACAAGAGAAGCTGCAAATTTCAAAACATGCCTTGGGAGTAGGTACTTACAGTTTTGAAATTCAGACTTCAAGAAGTTGGAAATAAAAAATTCAGTCCCCCATTTTGACTCCATATAAACTTCTACTGGATCGTAGAAGGGAAGAGATATACCACTTTCACAATTAATCCATACTTCCTCCTGTTGGGCAAGCTGTCCGAAATGTTTTTGCGCACTTTGTCCATTGTTGATTTTTTCTTCCATTGGTGCAAAAATGTCGCATTGAATCTTACTGGTTTGTCGCTCAATGGTTTCTAAACAGGGAGGTGAGATCAATTGTTTCAGTAACCCCTCCTTATGCCCTTCCCCTGTTGTCCACAGATCTTCTTGGTAGTTGTCATACATAGGCTGATCTCTTTCATGATGTTGCTGATCGGTTTCCTGTTGAACCAAAGTTTCTTGTTGATCATCATCTTCAGAAACACTTTCACAACATTCATCAAACAAAGGAGGATTGTTGTAAATTTTCATGTTTGATGAAAAATAAATCTACTCTTCTTGTTCTTCTGGATATTCAT
The DNA here is from genome assembly GCA_009831015.1 of Picea engelmannii. Classification (NCBI taxonomy): domain Eukaryota; kingdom Viridiplantae; phylum Streptophyta; class Pinopsida; order Pinales; family Pinaceae; genus Picea; species Picea engelmannii. The sequence continues at coordinate 86,438 of ML814323.1, read as the reverse complement.
CATTGTAACGACCTCCTCGTTACGACCACAACTCTGATAACAGGTGCAATTTTTTTTATTTTTTTTTGTGTTTAAGGTGTGTGCGTGCGTGTAGAAGTAACAGACACTCTAGACTCTAAGTCGCCACTCGACAACCAACAAAACGAAACCACGATGAACATAAAATACAACAATGATGTGTGACAAGTAATTGCATGCATAACGACGATCACACGACGATAAGTAGAACTGACTACCCGCTGTCCTACCCTGCAATGGTTAGGACCCCCAAGACACATAAGCAACGCTCAAGCCCAGGTTCCCATCGATTTTAACCATTTAAGGTCTCAGGGATGGCGACTGTTCTGAGGAACATGGAGGTGTCTAAATCCTGCCCGACACAAGCAGACCAAGCACACAGAAAGTTTACCAACCCAGTACCACATTAATTTTAAGAACAACACCCTTCCTTTACTAACTCAGAATAATTCTATTGTGCTTAATTCAAGAACATTTCAACATATAAGTTCATCCTCAACAATAAACATTACAATTCCGTTATCATGAACTAATAAACACATTAAATTTACATCACCTTGACTTTGCGCAATAACAGGCACCTTCATCAATAGGTGACCTCCATAAAAATACAGCTATATTAAATTTTTCATAATGACAACACCATGGTATAACTTAAATCAACTAACCTAAAAATAATTCAACACCTTAAATCTACCATATCCTTACCACGATGACAACACCATTGCATAGTTAAAATCAAATAACCTAACAATAATCCCTTTCATTGAAACTACCTTATCTTTACCACAATTGCCATAACTTGAACGCTAGCTTTAACATGAGCATATTGTAAATTTATTAATAGCCATCCTAATTAAATTCCATCCATTACCAAGCAACTTTAATTGATAGTACATTCCCATTTACTGAACCCCAATAAGTTATGGTACTTAGTTCCAGGGGCCTTACATTTATGTCATTAATAACCATAAATTTCCATAGCATATGATAAAAAGAAAAGTCATTACCTTTTAATACCATAGTTGTAATTAAATAAAAACATAGTCACCCTATTCTATAGGTTGTCCAACTCTAACCTTACATTTTCTTTATATTCCAATGACCGTACCTTTACCCAATCCAATTCTAATATTATATTGACACCACCTATCATTCAATAACTTGCAATTAGAATAACAATGACATTTCTATGATATGTCATCTACACTAAAGTTACACTCTATATTAGATTGGAAAAACAATGACTACACTTATGGTTCCATAACATCCACAAATTCCAGGACTATTCCACTAATATAAAGATAAACAATATTTAAAATGACCATATTTAACACTAACAATATTTAAGAAGGACATTATAAAATATTAACAATATTTAAAATGCCAATATTAAAAAAAAATAACAACATTTAAAAATGAGAATATGTAAATTCACATCAGGTCTATATATATCGGTGGCAACTAACATTTATCTATTTGAAAAGGCCATAATATTACTCTACCCGATTGGGCGAATTTATCAATGATTCACCTTTATTAAAAACTAAAACGCAACACTTTTTTTTTTTAAACAAATCACGCCGAGGGTGCATCAGTCCGAAAAGGTTTGGGGAAGTGAATGCGTGGGTGACAGGCCACGAAATTTATGCAGATTCGAGACCCTTTTCAGGAAGGATTTGCCTCGCAGCAAGGAGTTCAGACTACCGTAATAAAGGTAGAAAAAAAACGCCAGAACGAGCTACCACCAAAAACTGCGGACAAAACTTCCCATTAACAGCTGGAAATTTATCTAAGAAGTATGCCAATGTGCAACAATACAATTTGCTTAAGTTGCCCAGGGGAGATTTATTTAACGCAAATTTGTGTTCCAAAGTTTACCAGAATTTCTGTTTCGATGTTTACCAGTATTAATTAGGTTGTTTTCATAAATTCATTCACAAAAAGAGAACCGAACAGACCTACCATTTTATTAACATCCACCAGAATGTTTGGTCTAGTTTACAAGCATGAAAGGTCAATGCAGATATTTTATACCACGGAAGCGAATAAGTCTATAAGATTCCCTCTTAAGAACATTTGAACAAAAACATTGGGTACTCTACTTGAGACCGTTGAATGAACACACTTAGAATAATAACAATTACCTAGGGTTTAATTTGCCAGCATAACTATTGATAAAAATGCAGACATTTAATAGTTACTGCCCAGAAATTGGTAAATTAAATCGAGGAAAACACAGACAGTTAAATACACCGACAGGAATGAAAGACACCCTCGATAGATGTAAAAATGATTCTGGGTTGTAAGGTATCTGGCAGTGAATGCAAACGCCCAAGAATCTAAACCGCCCACCGCAAAATGTAAAAACGTTCATAAACAAAATACCCACCAATGAAAAGCCCATAGTAAAGAGAAAAACGCAGAGAAAGATTCCTTTCACAACCAACGCGGGGATGTACGACCCAGGTCACAATGGAGACACCCAACCATAAAATAAAACATAGACCACGAATGGGGACGCCCAGCCAATAAATAAAACGCCCACTGTATATATAAAAACGCCCAATGAAAAAGGAGAAAACCCACTGAAAAACGCCCACTGTATATATAAAAACGCCCAATGTAAAAGGAGAAAACCTACTGAAAAAAAAAAAACATGTCCACTGTATATATAAAAATGCCCAAGGTAAAAGGAGAAAACCTACTAAAAAGAAAACACGCCCACTGTATATATAAAAACGCCCAAGGTAAAGGAGAAAACCTACTGAAAAAAACACGCCCACTGTATATATAAAAATGCCCAAGGTAAAAGGGGAAAACCCACTGAAAAGAACACGCCACTGTATATATAAAAACGCCCAAGGTAAAAGGGGAAAACCCACTGAAAAGAACACGCCACTGTATATTAAAAAACGCCCAAGGTAAAAGGGGAAAACCCACTGAAAAGAACACGCCCACTGTATATAAATGCAACGCCCGCAGAATACAAAATACAACGCACATGGAATACAAATGAAAACGAATAGCTGAACCATATACAAATGAAACGAAATAGCCATAAACCCTAACCATTTACCAAACCCTAAAACTGAACTAATTATAAAAACGAGAATCTTCAGAAAATACCCCCCCCTTTTTTTTTCTTGTAGAGTTTAAAGGACGAGGAAGTGACATTTTACATCCATACAATCATATTCTCAGTAGTGAATAACTAAGCACTCTACTCTACTAAGTACATGAGCATACCGTTGCCTTGTTGCTTGCCGCAATGAACTCCTGTGCCCCTCGCTACTCCGTTGCCTTGTTGCTTGCCGACCGTAGAGACTGCACCGGTAACTCCCAGCCAAACGCTAGGGGTACTCTTCTTCCCCCTTAGCCCCCCGAGCCGCAAATGGGCCACACATAATTCAGACAGTAACCTAGGTTCCCAACTCGCCTCCAAGGCTAAGCTACCACTCTATCATAGCTGAGAAAGCCCCCAACTCCTCACAAGCAATCCGTCCAGTTTGCAATTTTGGCAGCATAACAATACCTCATACCAGATCCCCCACTTTCTCCCTTCCTCCTCTTCTTTTGTGCCTCTCAAACCCTAAATCATAATAAATTTAATTTTTTAATGAAACCCTAAAAATTTATCTCTTTTACAAGTGTCATCATCCCTCCCCTTCTCCATAAATTATTTTCTTTTTTTATAAATTAGAGATTATGGAATACACGTCAATTTGTTTATAATAAATATATATTACTTTATTTTTCCTATTTACAAGCATGTTATTCATCATTTTAATTTATCATCATCCCTCATTTTAATTTATCATTAATATGTATATATACATAGGTTAATAAAAGATTAAAGTGATGATAAACATGTATGTGGGAAAAGTAGATGTATAACATAAAAGAAGAATAATGAGAAATTAAGGGGATGGATGGTGATTTAAAAATGTGAAATGGATACTGGAAGATTACGGTGATGGGTGATAGTTTAATAATGTAGACATGGATAATGGTCTTAATTGTTTTTTTTTTTTTTNGTTATACTACATAGGTGATGTCATTCTCCCACCAGTTAGGAATTAATTTCTTCTTTGCAAAGTTTTAAAACTATTAGATTTGCTTTAAATCTTACCCTCGTCATCGCCCCAAGAATTTTATGAAGTCCAACTATTACTTAGGTGGGTTTTGTTTAATTTGTTATCTTTATTCCAGGGTCTACTCTTAGGGTTAGACTAAAATTTTACCCTAAAAGTTTTAGACTTAGTACTAGATTCTGAACTGGGCGTCACTGGGTTAGGGAAGTTGTATAAGAATCTCTTAAGGCATTATTATCTTAGGGATATTTAGGTTTGTTTCCTTCATCCACCTCAATGCGACGTGCCCTTCAGGATGCACCACGTGCTCCAAGGGTGCCACTCGCCTCGTTTATTTCCTTTACGCGACGTGCCCTTCAGGATGCAACACGTGCTCCAAGGGTGCCATTCGCTTCTTGTGTTTCTTTTGTGCGACGTACCCTTCAGGACGCACCATGTGCTCCAAGGGTGCCACTCGCCAACTGGACTGATTGGTAGACATCTATAACCCCTGGAGTCAACACTCCGCCAGGTGAACTTGTGGGAGAGTAAGGGCTCTAAGGAATAAGGCCCCCGCCTTATTGTGCGCCCCTTAGAATCATCGTGAGAGACTGTCGCAGTCTGCCCTCATGGCATTGTGGATCCTCTCGAACTAGGTAATCGTTAACCTACAGTTCGAGCCACGGCGGGAGTGCTAGTAGGCGGTGGCAGGGTTGTTGTCCACCCCTCTCCCTCAGCCTCTCTGGAATCATGTGTGGCCCCTTTACTCCATATGTGAGTCTGGTCGGCAAGCTATTGTCATCCTGCATCATCAACAATCGTTTCAGAACATGTCAACATCATATCATCATATCAAAGAAATATCACAGTAAATAAATCAATCCCAAATAGCACACTCCCTGACTCAATCCGGAGTCCAAAGGGGTTCCACCGATGCCTCTGCATCCTCAAGGTCAAAAACCTTGCACACTCAATAAAACTAAGTCAATAGCACCTGTCTACATCAATAGTAACACATCATGTCGTCTATCAATCGCATCATAATCAAGTATAAGTGGTCTAACATCATAAAAGTCCAGATCACTTGTGAGCAAGTGTCCTCAAATAATAAGTTTTCTCAGTGCGCCAGAGCGGAATGTTACATACACCCCCTCTTGGTCTAAACTTCGTCCCGAAGTTTCTCAGCATAAATGCAGAAATAAAAGTATCACAGTATCATAAGTCTATCTATCAAACAAAAATGGAAACTGTTGACGCATATTATATGCGTCCTCCCAGGTCGCCGAGTGCAGACTATAACTGTCCCACTGGACCTTGACCTGATCTACCGTTCGACGCCGTAACTGTCGAACGCGATGATCTAAGATGCGGACCGACTCAGCCGTGAGCGCTCCCTCATCCGATAACTACAAGGAACTCATGTCAATCACGTGTGTAGGATCATTAACATAATGTCTCAAAACAGATACATGAAAAACATCGTGCATACGCCTCAAATAATCAGGCAAGGCTAGTCGATAGGCCACGGGCCCCTTTCTCTCCACAATCTCGAAAGGTCCCACGAACCTAGGAAAGAGTTTATCTCCCTTTCCAAACTTGATAGAACTCTTATGCAATTTAACCCACAAGAAGACTCGATTGCCGACCTCGTAACTACGGTCGGCTCGGTGCACATCGACATAACTCTTCTGTCGATCCTGCGCTTCTTTAATTCTGTCTTATGGTTTTCATTTGTTCTTCCATTTATTGGATCACTTCTGGTCCCACCAGGACCCTATCCTCAAGCCGATCCCAACACAAGGGCGTCCGACACGGTCGCCCATAAAGAAACTCAAAAGGCGCCATCTTAATGGTGCTCTGGTAACTGTTGTTATAGGTGAACTCTACTAGAGGCAAGAATTTCTCCCAACGTTTTTGTTGGTCCATCATGTACATGCGCAACATGTCTTCCAAGGTTTGGTTCGTTCTTTCGGTCTGTCCGTCAGTCTCTGGGTGATACGTAGTACTAAAGTTAAGTTGAGTTCCCAAGGCCTCTTGGAAACTCATCCAAAATTGTCCAGTAAACATCGATCCTCGATCGGATATAATCTTTTTAGGCACACCATGCAGCCTCACAATCTCACTGATGAAAAATCTCGCTATGTCAGGTGCCTGATACGTCGTACGCACAGGAATAAAGTGAGCACTCTTCGTCAGAGTGTCTACTACTACAAAAATCGAGTCGTGTCTCCTTGCTGTCAGTGGCAATCCAACAATAAAATCCATCGAAATAACTTCCCATTTCGATTCCGGAATGGCATGTGGTTGAAGTAATCCTACCGGGTGTCTATGTTCAGCCTTTACCTGCTGACACTCTAGACATCTAGCCACAAAGTTGACTATGTCGACCTTCATTCCCTTCCAGAAGAATAAGGGTTTAAGGTCTGCCCTCATCTTCGTAACTCCTGGGTGAGCCATGTAAATTGCTCTATGAGCCTCGCTCAGGATCAACATCCTCAACTCGTCGTTAGGCGGTACGTAAATCCGACCTCTAAACCTTAATAAACCATCGTTATCCAATGAATATTCCTCATATCGTGGTACCACCATTGTGTTTTGTCTGATAAAATCCTCGACTTCTTTGTACCAGTCATCGTCACACTGTAAAGTGAGAATCTTCTCACGCAAATTCGTTTGAAGAGGCAACACCGAAAAGATACGCGGCCTTCGACTCAAAGCATTCGCCACTCGGTTCAGTGTTCCCTTTATCTAAGTAATCTCGAAGTCGTACTCGCTAAGCAATTTTGACCAACGTCGTTGTTGCGCGTTCAGGTCACTTTGCGTGAAAATGTGTTGTAGTCCACAATGATCAGTCTTTAATTCAAATTTTCATCCAACAAAGTAGTGTCTCCAAACCTTCAAGGCATACACGATGGCTAGTAACTCCAAATCGTGTGTCGCGTAGTTCTCCTCATGCCTTCTCATCTTCCTCGAAATGTAAGCAATCACTCGTTCGTCTTGCATCAAGACCCCGCCTAAACCTTCCTTAGATGTGTCAGTGCATACCAAGAATTCTGCGTCCATGTCAGGGACCTTTAGTATCGACGCAGTTGTAAACAACTCTTTAAGCCTCTGAAATGCCTCCGCGCATTTCTCTGTCCAAACAAACTTCTTGTTTTTCTTCTGCAATTCCGTGATCGGATTTGCTATCTTCGAAAAACCCTCGACAAACCGTCGATAGTATCCTGCTAATCCCATAAAACTACGCACTTCTGTGACATTCATCGGCGCAGGCCATTCCATAATAGCGTCAACCTTGGCTGGATCCATGGCGATACATTCGCCGGAGATGACATGCCCTAAGTAGTGAATCCTTGATTGATAAAAAGAGCATTTGGACAACTTCCCATACAATTTGTGTTCTCGTAAACATTGCAGTACCAAGCGTAAGTGCTCATCATGCTCCTCTGTTGTCCGAGAGTAGATCAAGATATCATCAATGAATACTTGGATGAACTTGTCCAAGTACTCGCGGAACACCCCGTTCATCAAGCTCATGAATACCCCTGGGGCGTTTTTCACTCCAAAAGGCAAAACAATAAACTCGTAATGTCCAAATCTCGTCTTAAAGGCGGTCTTAGGGATGTCATCCTCCTTGATCCGTAACTGGTGATACCCGGATCACAAATCGATCTTGGAGAACACTGTCGCACCCTTCATTTGATCGAACAGATCATTAATTCTTGGTAAGGGATATTGAGTCTTGATCGTAGCCTTGTTCAGTTGATGGTAGTCAATGAAAAGCCTCCATTATCCATCCTTATTTCGTATGAAGATAACTGGTGCACCCCACGGTGACACACTAGGACGTATCAGTCCCAGGTCCAACAACTCCTTCAGTTGCATTTTCAACTCTTGCAACTCCGGGGTCGACATCCGATAAGGCGTTCTTTCTATCGGTTCGGTCCCCGATTTCAGGTCTATGGTAAACTCTAGTTCCCTTTTTGGCGGCATCCCAGGCAACTCCTCTGGAAACACGTCCGCAAACTCCTTCACCACCAGAAGGTGTTCTAGACCTTCCGCTACTCCCTTTTCGTTTAGTGCAAGGATCGCGTAAATATTACACCCCTTGCACATACTCTTTCGTAACTGTAAGGAAGAGACGAACCTCAGGGATACTCCCTGGTTCCGTCCTACAATCACCCATCTAAGTCCTCCATCATCGACCAAGCTCAACCTCTTCGTCTTACATTTGAGTATCGCCTCATGCGATTCCAACCAATCCATACCAATCACGACGTCATAAGATCCTAAGATCGTGACGTACAAGTTGACCCTCGTGACAAACTCTCCCAGGTTAAGGGCACATCCCGTAACCTTTCCTCCAACCTTCTGTTTGGCTCCCGAAGCCATCTCCACAAAGCTAAACTCATCCTATTCGACTGCCTTTACCTTAATCCTTTTTAGTGTTGCACCAGAAATGAAACTCTCAGTAGCTCCTGGGTCTATCAAAATGCTAAGGGTCTGGTCAACGACAGTACCTGTCATCTCGATCACAATCGACTGGTGCTCTACCTGGCGGTTATTCACCGCTGCATGTATCCGATGGGCCTTGCCCATATCTCCCACGGTAGCGGGTCCGGCTGATCCAGACACTCTGGCCCTCTCTACAGGACAGACGCGTTGGTAGTGTGGATCCCCACACGTCCAACACCCCTTCTTCGGCCCAGTAGTCCTGGTACCCGAAGTAGAAGATGACTTCCCACCAGCCTAAAACCCTAGTCGGTTCTGCTGAAAAGACCTAAATTGTTGCTGCTGCAGGCGACGTTGTTGTTGGTGTTGTGGTCCTCTATAAGGTGTCCGCTGCTGAGGCGGTGGTCGTCGGGGTGTAGAAAAAGTGAATCCCGTCTAGAAGCCATGATATCCCAGCGTATGTCTCGCTGGTGTCCCATGCTGCGGCGCACCAGACGAACTCTGCCCTGCGGGTCTCGCTGGAGTCCTGGTCTGACCCCCGCTGATAAGCTCCTCCTCTGCTATAAGGGCCTTTTGGACAACGTCGTGCAAGGTTTGAGGCATCAAGATCCTAACCTTTGCACGTAGGCTACCGTTAAGGCCAAACACGAACTTGTTGACTTTGAGCTTCTTAGTGTTAAGGTGCGGAGCATACCGGAGCAGATCCATAAAACGTGCCTCGTACTCGGGCATCGTACGACCTCTCTATCGTAACGTGTTGAACTCATTGAGCTGATGCTCAATGAATTCCTCTGAAAGGTACATCTCTCGGAACCGTTCCTCAAACAGTTCCCATGACACGTCTTAGATGGCCATGTTCAGCTGCTGCCGGCGCCCTGGCCTCGTCTCTATCCAAATGGTTGATCAGAGCCTCAGACATGCATTGAAAGGATCTCATCATCCTAATAACATCACCAACTGCTATCTGCTCCTGTCCAAGAACTTGCTCGCCTCCCTGGGGGTTGGACCCCTCAGGCGTGGATGCAGCTGGAGGCGTCACGCCTTCTCCCCTAGCACCCCGTCGTCCTCTAACCATGATCACCTGCACACACACAATCAACTCGATCAACAACAATATAATAAAACCAACTCATGTCAACAAAAGCCATAGCGAACCCCAAGTCGCGGGTCGAACCTGGCTCTGATACCATATGTAACGACCTCCTCGTTACGACCACAACTCTGATAACAGGTGCAATTTTTTTTTTTTTTTTTTGTGTTTAAGGTGTGTGCGCGCGTGTAGAAGTAACAGACACTCTAGAATCTAAGTCGCCACTCGATGACCAACAAGACGCAACCACGATGAACATAAAAGACAACAATGACACGTGACAAGTAACTGCATGCATAACGACGATCACACGACGATAAGTAGAACTGACTACCCGCCGTCCTACCCTGCAATGGTTAGGACCTCCAAGACACATAAGCAACGCTCAAGCCTAGGTTCCCATCGATTTTAACCATTGAAGGTCTCAGGGCTGGCGACTGTTCTGAGGAACATGGATGTGTCTACATCTCGCCCGACACAAGCAGACCAAGCACACAGAAAGTTTACCAACCCAGTACCACATTAATTTTAAGAACAACACCCTTGCTTTACTAACTCAGAATAATTCTATTGTGCTTAATTCAAGAACATTTCAACATATAAGTTCGTCCTCAATAATAAACATTACAATTCCGTTATCATGAACTAATAAATGCATTAAATTTATATCACCTTGACTTTGCGCAATAACAGGCACCTTCATCAATAGGTGACCTCCATAAAAATACAACTATATTAACTTTTTCATAATGACAACACCATGGTATAACTTAAATCAACTAACCTAACAATAATTCAACACATTAAATCTACCATATCCTTACCACAATGACAACACCACTGCATAGTTAAAATCAAATAACCTAACAATAATCCCTTTCATTGAAACTACCTTATATTTACCACAGTTGCCATAACTTGAACGCTAGCTTTAACATGAGCATATTGTAAATTTATTAATAGCCATCCTAATTAAATGCCATCCATTACCAAGCAACTTTAATTGATAGTACATTCCCATTTACTGAACCCCAATAAGTTATGGTACTTAGTTCCAGGGGCCTTACATTTATGTCATTAATAACCATAAATTTCCATAGCATATGATAAAAAGCAAAGTCATTACCTTTTAATACCATAGTTGCAATTAAATAAAAACATAGTCACCCTATTCTATAGGTTGTCCAACTCTAACCTTACATTTTCTTTATGTTCCAATGACCGTACCTTTACCCAATCCAATTCTAATATTATATTGACACCACCTATCATTCAATAACTTGCAATTAGAATAACAATGACATTTCTATGATATGTCGTCTACACTAAAGTTACACTCTATATTAGATTGGAAAAACAATGCTCTTACTATACTCACTTATGGTTCCATAACATCCACAAATTCCAGGACTATTCCGCTAATATAAAGATAAACAATATTTAAAATGACCATATTTAACACTAACAATATTTAAGAAGGACATTATAAAATATTAACAATATTTAAAATGCCAATATTAAAAAAAAATAACAACATTTAAAAATGAGAATATGTAAATTCACATCAGGTTTATATATATCGGTGGCAACTAACATTTATCTATTTGAAAATGCCATAATATTACTCTACCCGATTGGGCGAATTTATCAATGTTTCACCTTTATTAAAAACTAAAATGCAGCACCATTTTTTTTTTTTAAACAAATCACGCCGAGGGTGCATCAGTCCGAAAAGATTTGGGGAAGTGAATGCGTGGGTGACAGGCCACAAAATTTATGGAGATTAGAGACCCTTTTTTGGTTGCATGGCCAAGGGAAAGGGGGTCTCATCACAAGCCAGCCTTATCACCGCTGTGAAAGTACTTGTGGGTAACACTGTCAGCTCTGGTCACCACGCCAAGGCAGTGTCCTCTGGTTAGCCCTTCAATAAAAATAAAAACAAGAAAAAGAAAATAAAGAAAAGAATAAAGGCAAAAGGGGCTTGGAAAAATTTGCATCCATGATGGGTACAACTCGCCTTCTACAAAGGCACCCACAGGTAATATCATGCATCCCTGGCTTTCACTCTACCCATATGTCTAGACATCCCTTGAACCACTTCACCTCATTTACATGGCTTGGATGAAACCCCTTGGAAATTTTCCTTTCCTTATGGATGCTAGCCCAATAGGGTATCTTGTCTTTTTCCTCAAAGTTGTATTGTAGGTTTTTGTAGAGTCTTTGAGCTATTGAATGACATGTCAAGGTTTTTACGCATATGTTTGATAATATTAATGATGAGATGTGATTGACATTGCTATGATCCCTGTGACTAATGAGCCCATGGAGGGCGAAGTTTTTGATGTGTAGGACCATGCCCGAAGGAACAGGTACCACGTGGACCGGTACACATGGGGAGATGATTAGTTCAGACCTCCATGGGGCTGAAGAGCCCATCAGATGGTTGTTGGGACCCCATATGGGGTAGAGACAGAACAGTGTTTGACCGAGCTTTTTCACCTGAGAAGAAGTGGACATTCCATCAGGGGCACTTTGGATGATCTCGGCCTAGGGGGTTTGACCCACTTCCAGTGGAATGTTTCCCTTGGATGGCCCAAGACGTCACATAGGAGCCATTGACGTCACCTTGAGCGTGTGATAGTTTGACAGGGCAGCTGGCACGTGTGGCATGATTGGGAGGCCCAAAGAGGGCCAACGTTTTGTCATTTTGTGTTGCATTTGCCCTAAAAAGGGGCTAACATCTCCCTTAGTAGGGCTTGACGTCTTGCTTATGCTCAGTTAGGGTTTTAATTTAACATTTAATATAAAAAACAATATGATTTTGGTTTGTAGCTTTGTCGGCTATTTTTAATGACATAAAATTAATTAAAGGTCATGATACAGTATATATTGAGGAGATTTATCCTCATTTTGACATAACACACAACTCACTCTCCTAGTGAGATCTGATTTTTGCGCTCTTGTTGGGGTATTTCATCTTTTAAGTAAGGCACACTTGTTGAAGGAAGGCTTTTCTGTAAATTCTAACCTTGTACAATATCTACTACAAACTGATATTCAGAAAAGAACAGAAAAGATACAATGGCAAATGCAAACATTACACAGAGATTTTTCACCTGGAAACCCAAACCGGGAAAACCAGCGTATATTATATTCATACAATTGTGTTACATTGTTTACAATACAATATACATATAGGAGCCAGCGGCATCCAAAACCCTAACCCAATGACCTGGATTAGTCCAAAACCCTAATTCCTTAACCGGAAATAGAAAACCATCGGCA
>ML814323.1:50903-73470 GCA_009831015.1 Picea engelmannii | reverse complement strand
CCTGGATTAGTCCAAAACCCTAATTCCTTAACCGGAAATAGAAAACCATCGGCAAAAACCATGTGCCAAAAACCACCTAATATCATGTGGTCCCGGAAATATGTCGTCCCGAAAATATGTCGGCCCGACGATAATATGTCGGCCCGAAATCGGCGAAAATATGTCGGCTCGTGCAAAGAATATAACACATACCCAACATTTTCTTGGCATTTTTGGCATTTCTCTTGAAGGAAGGTTTACAACTATGGTTTGCAATGCTATTTCATGGTGATATGTAAATGTTTTTTCTGCAAAACTTCTTAATTGAATGGTTTTAGTCTTATATTCTTGCATTTATTTATAAACTTTGTTGATTTAAAACCCTAGGTGACAAGCACACAAGTAGGTCCTTGTTTCATGTCCCCTAAAAAATAAATATTCAGCCATTGAAGAAGGAAGGAAGAGCCTAGCCATTGCTACACTCTTTTTACTTCTTCCCTTTAGCTAGTCGTGCCTTTTAAAAGTCAAGAAGTAGGAGACGTCCCAGGCCTAGGTTATCTACACCTAGGGTCGTCCTACTTCTAGGGTTTGGTGATAGGGCCTTGCCATTGGAACACTCTCCCTCACCTCACTCTCTTGTCTTGATTTATCTTTTATGCTAGCCGTTTTGCCAAGTTTAACCTAAGGAAGGAGGAAAGAGCACGAGGCCTTGCTTAAGAAACACCGTAGTGAGCCTCTTTCCCCTAGGGTTTTGATTCTAGGGCCCTGCCATTGCATCACTTCAGAACCCTTCCCTCTAGTCCTTAGCCTATTCCCTTCAGCCTTTGTGCCTTCTCTTAAATTGACTCCATTTACCCTTAGGCACTGATCTCAGGTCCCCAACGTTGAAGTGATAGTGCTCAAACAACTCTTAAAACTTTTATAATTTGAAACCCTAGCTAACTACTAACCCTAATAAAGCTGACATCACACTTGGTTATTCCATCTTGACGCAGCAATTTCTATTGATAAGCAATTAGATGGTGTTTTAAATCATTTATTGAATAAGGGATTGATTAAATACATTGTTGGCTACATCATCTCAATATTTATTGATGAACTGACATTTTCCATTGCTATGTTGATAAACACTGATCTCATTGATATCTATTGTTACAATTGCTAATCTATTGACATCAGATAGTTATATGAAATACTAACCCATTGAATTATAGCCTGCATATATTGTTTTGCTATTGTCTTCTTTCGGGAAGGTGTTCTCATTTGGGGCTACACTTCTTTATTGGTTGTTTAGCCGGACTATTTGATCTTGGTGGTAACCTATGAGGAGGGACTTTTACTTTGACTTTTATACCTTGGCCTCTTCAAAACCCCAAGTTATCAGGGACGTCTCCCCTAGGCCTAACCTCCCTAAAGATAAAGAACCTCCCCATTGAGGTGACATTGGGTGGGGTAGGTTCCTGTTACACCAGTTTGGCCTCTATCTTCTAGCCATTTTACCTAGCTACGAACAATGCGATAACAATGCCAAATATAAGAAGATAGAAAGGGAGGTTGCTTGGAAATGCATTGCTAGGTGGTGGTATGATGTAGACATAAATTTCAATGTTGCAAGGTCTGTTTATTATCAACCTATGTTGGATGGTATAGATTCATGCGGTTTGGTTGGTTCGGTCCTCAAGGGGCCTGGTTATGAGAATATTAGGGGGAATCTTTTAAAAAATGAAGTTGAAAGAGTAAAGGAATACCTCATAGAGTTCAAGGAGTCATGGTCTAAAACATGGTGCACAATCATGTCTGATGGATGGCCTGATCAGCGATCCCTCACCATTCTCAACTTCCTTATTGCCTTCCCTAAAGGAACTATGTTCCTCAAATCAGTGGATGCATCTAATCAAGTTAAAGATGTAAATTTACTATTTCGTCTTTTGGATGAAGTAGTTGAGAAGGTGGGGGTCAGCTATCACACGTTTTGCAACGAATTTTCTTAAGTTGCAATCCATGATCGACCAAAAAGCCAACCTGAGGAAGATGTTCTTGTGTGATGAGTGGAATGCATCTCAATGGAGCAAGAAGGCTGAAGGCAAAGAGATTGTTGAAAAAGTGTATGAGAAAGATTTTGGAAAAGCGCAGAGGAGATAGTGCTATTTAGTGCGCCTCTTGTGAAATTCTTGAGAATGGTGGGATGGTGATAAACCAACCATGGGTTTTATTTATGAGGCCATGGATCAAGCCAATGAGGCAATAAAGGAAGCATATCGGGGTAAAAGACAAAAGTATCTTCCTTTGTGGAGAATCATTGATGAAAGATGGAATAAACAACTTCATCGACCTTTACATGCTGCAGGATATTACTTGAATCACAGGTAAGTAGTAAGTAATTTCAAAGTTTTTAAGATATATTATTAAATTTTCATTGAAAATGTTTAAACTTTAGCTAATGTTTCAAAGTTCAAACTCATTGACTCTTAAGTTTTAACTCTTTGAAAGGTACCATTACACACAAGATTTTGAAGCAGATGGGGAGGTAAAAGAAGGATTATACAAATGCATTGAGCGCATGGTCCCTAATTCCAACGAACAAGATGAGATACACAACAAACTCTTAGATTTCAATGAGAGTATCGGTACCTTTGGCATGGCTATGGCTATTCGAAGTAGAGCAAAACATCCACCAGGCATGTAATTGTAAAGTCTTTCAATTATATTATTCATGGAAAAAATTAAATCAAACTTTCAAACTCCTTTGCCAAATCTTCTTTGTCTTTACATGCAGCTTATTGGTGGTAACAATTCGGTAGTCAGTGCCATGAATTGCAGAAATTTGCAGTTCGATATTGAGCCAAACAAGCAGTACTTCTGGGTGTGAACACAACTGAAGTGTTTTTGACCGTATACACACCAAGAAGAGAAACCTTTTAGAGCAAAAACAGTTGAATGATATGGTATTTTTTCAATATAACCTTAGGTTGAGGCGCAACCGGTTGTTGAACAAGACCATGATACTTGAACACATACCATGATACATGAACTAATTACCTCATGAAGAAAGAACCCTCTCCGACACAAGACCAAGCCGATGGTGGTGGATGTTGTTGCTGCTGGCAGGATAAAGATGCTAGAAGACAAAAGGGTGGGCCCTTCAGGGCCATGCTAAAGTCAATCTTGCTCTCGGTACTCCATGTCTAGGACCTGTGGGCCTCGAGACATGATCTCCTCGTTATCCCTGAAAGTGGGGGATAGCATATAGCTCCAACTCGAGGACATGTGCTCACCGTAGAGTGCATGAGAACCTCAGCATCTCTGGAAAAACCTGCTGACCTATTCGATCTCAAATAGGAACATCATTAACAAAAACAGGGTGGTAATGCCACCCCAACATATATAGACAAAAATAAAGACTAAAATAAAACAATCAATAATGGTGAGTGTGAAAGAAAACTAACATGCAATGCAAATGGTATAATACACGAATGCAAAATGCCTACTTACCTGTAGTTACCTGTGAAGTCAGGTTCCCCCACCTTGGTGGGTTTTGAGGAGGCGCCCGCTAATTGGCAATGAACGTCTTCTTCCTTCTAAAGTGGACTGATAGTAGGATTCATCAACTGATTCTCTTCCAACTTTGAAGGGCCCAAGCCACGACTGAGTGCTTCCTTTGACATTAGTTGGCTCTCCTTTCTGAGTATCCCACATCCATACTATATCTCCTTCCCTGTATTTCCTGATCTTGTACTTGGTCGTCTCTTGGACGACCCTGGTGTATTGTGCAGAGGGAGGAGGGTGGGCTTCTGCTGTAAACACCTCCTGCGGGGACGGATGGATTTGTACATTGTCTTGTGGTTTTTTCAGTATCGTCACGGTCCCTGTTTCCTTGTCCTTGAATTCATCCAGGAGTTGTTGGTACTCTTCCCTTTTGGGCCACTTAACTTGGTCAAAGTCTTCTTCAGATGCGAAAGGAATATCTTTAGGAGAGAATTTATGAAGAATTTGTACGATTTCATTATGTGCCTTGTCATCCTTGACAGGGTGATTAGCTTCCTGCACATGGGTTTTAGCCACTGGTTCATTCAGGAGACGGCCTATTATTCCATCTTTCAAAGGTAATTCTATAAAGGAAAGGTCCATCTCAAGATAGTCGCCCATCATTGAAGCAAATTTTCTAGACAACAGCATTCCCCACATATATGGGACGTTTACTATCACGATGTCAATCTGGAGCACTTTCTCAGGGTATTCTTTAAGGGAAAATTCCACATTTTCAACTACTCCATGTGTGGGTATGGCTTTAGATCTGAAACCACACACGTTCCTGTAAGGAAGTGTAACTTTCAACCCCAATTGTTGCATGACTTTAAAAGGCATTATGTTGGCAACTGCCCCTGTATCCATCATGCAGTTGTTGAGGCTTTTGTTGTTCATTACCAAAGTCATGAAGAAAGGGGGGTTTTCACTATATTGGACACTGAAATGATCATCTTGCAACATGATAGGGGGGTCCATGGGTCCATCTGATCCTTGGAAGAAAATGTCAAAGCGCTCTTTGATAGATGGCACCTTAATGACTTCTCTTAGGGGAATGGTTACATGCATCTTAGATAATGCCCCTTCAAAGTCAAAGTTTAAGTCAACCTTCTCAGTCTTGGATGTTTTAGGAAGGAGCACATCCAGAGAAGGGGGTTTTGTTTGCTCGATAGTAGGTTGTCTCAGCTTCTTTCTTCTATACACCTGGAATTCCTGTTTTTTCAACTTTTCTTTTGATTCCTGGTCTAGGTTGTTTATTACTTCCATCCTAGCTTTCCTGGCTGCTTCCCTTATGGCCTCTTGATGTTCTTCAGCGATGATATTTATCTGAGGGCCTTCCATGAAATCGCCTATATTGTTTACTTGTTGATAGTCATTATTACTGTAAGGACATTCATGCTCCCAATGGGCTTTGTTGCATTCAAGGCACCAAGGATTTTCATCAACAACATTTGTTGGAACTTGGGGCTAAGGTGTTTGGAACCTTTTGCTCATTCTTTGGCTTATAAAATTGGTTCCCCTTTTGAAACTGTCCTTTGTACGGGACCCTGGGTGCTTGGCTTTGGGATCTTTCTAAGTTGACAATCCTACTCATCATTTGTTCTTGATTCTGCATGATACCATCCATAGAAGCTTGCAATTTGGCTATACTAGTGCAAAGGTCTGAGGTAGGCTCAGTATTGTGGACTATCTTTGGTTTGGTATCCACCTTCCCCCTTCGATTTGCAAAAGGCTCAATTTTAGATGAGAGGAGGTTAGCCTCAATTTTGGTAGCGAGCTCTTGGGCTTATTGAACTGATTGGCGATTTTTGTCCCTGAGGAGATACCCTAATTGGCCATTGAAAGACTTGGTGTAGATGTGGACAAGGTAATCGACTTTCGGATGATGGCTTGTACGAATCTTTTGCAACAAGGCCTCGAATCTAGTATGGAATTCCCGAATAGACTCATTTTCATGTTTCCAAAGGTTATTTAGTCAGGTAAGGATCATGTTAGGGTCTTCTTTGATACTCCACCTCTTGAGAAAAACCTCTTCTAGTTTGTCCATGGTTTTAATGCTACCATCGGGAAGGCTCAGGTACCAACGCCTTGAAGCATCATAGAGTGTAGTAGAGAACAACTTCATGACTAAGTCTTTAGCATCATCACTAATGGGATGAAGATGAAAAAACGCCCAAAAGCTGCTCATGTGCTCTTTGGCACTAATTGCATCAGTACCAGTGAATTTAGGCAACCATTTCTCGTACTTGGCTAGCATTTTCCTAGGGTAGCCTGGTATGGCTAACATGTCTAGTGGTTTGAAGAGAGTAGATGACCATTGTCTTTGATTGTTAGCTGGGTTCGTTGTAGTGGTGGTCCCTGAACTAGACATGATTTTCAAAGGAAGACTCTTTCCGAAAAGTGATTTTACAACAGGAGAGTTCTTGGGAGGCTTCCTTCTGAAAGATAAAGGAGGATTATTGAACCTCTTTTTGGTTTGTGGAATCGCCAGATAGTTTACTTGAAACTACCAAAGAAAAGGTAAAACACCCTAATGGAGTCACTAGGTAAGCTTGTAGGATAAGGGCTTTCTGAGGCAAGGCTTACCGAAAAGTGTCGTCTGAGGAAGGTTTGACTCAGTGTTCCCCGGCAACGGCGCCAAAATGTTATTGCACAATTTGTAGCTAGGAGAAAAAGGCTATAAGATAGAGGGCCAAACTGATGTAATAGGAACCAATCCCACCCAATGTCACCACAATGGGATGGTGCTTTCTCTTTAGGGAGGTTAGGCCTAGGGGAGACGTCCCCAGTGACCTGGGGTTTTGAAGGGGCTCAGATATTCTTTTCCCCTTCACAAGTCACCACCAATCAGATATTCTCGACTAAACAACCAATAAAGAAGTAAAACCCCCAAAGAAGTGTACATGCCTGGATCAAAGCAACAACAAACTAATATGTGAAAGCTATTCAATGGGTTAGTACTTCATAAGACTATCTGATAAATATATAAGCAACATGGCGATAAATATTGACGAAGTCAATGTTTATAAATATAGCAATGCAAGTAATGTCACTTCACCAATAAATATTAGGACAATATGGCATTCAATGTAATCAATCAACACATCATCGAATAAATGTCTTAGATCACCATTCAATTGCTCAAAATACAAAACGTTGATGCATCAATGATATAATAGCCAAAGATAACGTCAGCACTTAGGGTTAGTAGGTTAGTCTAGGCTAGGTTTAGTGAAATTAGGGTTTTAATTCTAGGTTTTGAGAGTGTTGTGATCAAATTTCACTTCAACGTTGGAGGACTTTAGATCAGTGCCTTTAGGGTTTAATGGAGTCAAAAGTGAAGGACGCAAGGGTTGAAGGAGGACGGCTAAGGAATAGAGGGAAGAGTTCTAAAGTGATGCTATGGTAGGGCCTCAGAATCAAAACCCTAGGGGAGAGAGGCTCACTCCGGTGTTGTTATAGCAAGGCCTTGTGATCTCTCCTCCTTCCTTAGGTCAACTTGGCAAAATGGCTAGTTCAAATGAAGCACAAAATCAAGACAAGAAGGCTTAATGAGGGAGAGTGTTGCTACAACAAGGCTCTTTCATCAAACCGTAAAAGAAAAAATGACCCTAAGTGTAGATAACCTAGGCCTAGGATGTATTCTTCCTCTTGAATTCTAAATGGTACAGCTAGCAAAGGAGAGGAAGAAAAATGAGTGTAGCTACAGCTAGGCTCTCTTTTTCTTCTTCAATGGCTGGAAGTTTCTCTATCAAGGGACATGAGACAAGGACCTACTTGTGTGCTTGTCACCTAGGGTTTTGATTAAGCAAATTATAAATATATGCAAGAAAATAAGACTACAACCATTCATTTAAGAAGTTTTGCAGAAAAATACTTACAATTCATCAAGAAATAACCATGCAAACCCTAGTTGTGACACCTTCCTTCAAGAGAAACACCATAAAACGCCAAAAAGTCTTCCTTCAACAAGTGTGCCTCACTAAATCAGCGAAATACCCAAGATAGGGTGCAAATTTCAGACCTCCTTATGGAGTGAATGAGTGATCATGAAAAAATGAGAGTGAAAATCTCTCATTTATACAAAACCTTGACCTAATTTTACATTTAGGTCAGGTAAAAGGCCGACAAGGCCAAAATATCAAATCATATTGTTTTACATTAAATTGTCAAATTAAAACCCTAAATCAAGCTGAAAAGAGAGTAAAACCCCCTCCAACGAAGACGTTAGCCCTTTCTAGGGAATATGGGGCGTCTTGGAGCAAAACGTTAGCCCTCCTTGGGTTTCTCCAACCTGCCACACGTGCCACTGCTGCCTAGTCTACCTACCCCAAACGTCCATGATGTTGGGTGACATCATGGTCAAGGTGGTGACATCCTAGGCCTCCAAAGGCCAACGTTCCATTGAGAAATGGTCATCCCCCCTAGGTCAAGCTCTATCGAGGTGCCTCTCGTGGAACGTCCTCTTCTCCTCTGCTGCAATGCTCTAGATCCACCTTCATCCTGTCTCTTCCCATGATGGGGTCTCAATATCCACCTGGCGGGCTATTTAGCCCCATGGAGGTCCAAACTGATCATCTCCCCATGTGTACTGGTCCAAAATGGTACCTGTCCGTCGAGCATGGTCCTGCACATCAAAAGCTACACCCTCCATGGGCCCATCAGTCACAAAGATCATAGCAATGTCAATCACATTTCATCATCAATATTAATAAACATATGCATAAAACCCCTAATAGATCAATCAATAGCTCAAAGAAATTACACAAACCCGCAATACAAGTCTGAGAAAAGGGTAAGGCATCCTATTGGGCTACTGTCCACTGAATAAGGAAAGTTCCTGGAAGAGACCTCTTCCAAACCATGTAAGTGAATGAAGTGGTGAAGGGATGTCCAAGCGGTGGGTGTAACTCAGGTCAAGGATGCAATATGTTACCTGTGGGTGCCTTTGTAGAAGGCGAGTTGTACCTTTCATGGATGAAAATTCTTTCCAAGCCCATTCATGCCTTTATTCTTTTTTTGTTATTTCATTTTTATTGTTTTTTTCTTTCTTTTTTTCTCAAGAGATAACCAGGGGACACTGCGCTGGCGTGGTGACCAGTGGTGACAGCGTTACCCACAAGTACTTTCACATAAATGAGAAGGTTGGCTCGTGATGAGACCCCCTATCCTCTGGTTAGGTCTTGTTTTATTATCTCTTAGGGTCCCTCTTGTGTCTTGTTGAAAAGCCTTTTATTGCTTTCTTGGGCATCCCTGGGCGAAGCATCTCGAGGTTTTATTCTTAGGCTTTTATCTTTTACCAGCTTTCTTTTACCTTCTGGGCCCGGATATAGGTCAACCCAATGCCCGGACAAGGGGAATGGGACAGGTGAGCGGGAAGCAAGATGAAAAAGTGAAACTGTGAAAGGAGCGGACGATGGCTTCTCAGAGACAACCCCCAGTGGCTAACCAAAACCAACAGACACAGGCTTACTAAGACACCCCATCAATCCCCAAAATGGTCAAGTGGGTAAGTGTAAGATCCAAGCAGTTGTTAGAAATAAAGGAATCAGATGCATATATCCAATGGTTTTAATGATCAAAGTGACACATAGCATGATACCTAAACTAAGTACCTCATGAAGCAAGAACCCTCTCCGACACAAGACGAAGTTGATGGTGGTGGATGTTGCTGCTGATAGGATAAAGATGCTGGAAGAGAAAAGGGGCCATGTTGAAGTCAATCCTTCTCTCGGTACTCCATGTCTAGGACCTGTGGGCCTCGAGACATGATCTCCTCGCTATCCCTGAAAGTGGGGGATAACAAGTCCGAAGCACACGAGCCAATAATTCTCCAACTTAGCACACCATCTACAATGGGGTCAACATAGTCATCCATCCACACAGTCATGTTACACAAATTGTCAATTCCGTTCCCTCTTGTTGGCTCTATATACCTCTTCCTTTCTGTGGGATCCAATGGTGCAGTAACCTTCAAGACACCTACTTCAAATATCATTTCCCTCCTTTTCAGATTAAATATCTAGTCACACCAGTGCTAGATATGGTCGACTATCATCCATGATCTCAATGACTTCTAAATCTACTACACTACGCACTCCATCTATATTCACATGTACTCCTATCAATCGACCAATTGGTACAATCTTGTGTTGGTTTGCCAATCTTAGTTGAACAGGACACCAAATAAACTTGGGTTTCCCCATTATTTCTCAGGTCTACTTCGGTAACACATTGACATTCGAACCCAAGTCTAAAATAACATTATCCACATCATACTCCCCAATCTGTGCACTTAATATGAATTCTTCGTTGTTCCCCTTTCTACACAGTACATGATTCACTACCCTCTGTGCGAAAGGAAATTCTCTTTCTTTCGCGCAATGATAAATAATTTCATATATTGCATTCAGTGCAGTTCCATCTTTCATCAACTGTACGCAACTTCTCAAAAAATCCCTTAGAGTACTTACCTTCCCCAATGGTTTCTCTGGCATAGTACGATCATAGATAGGTGGAGCCGATGACCTTGATGCTACCCAATCCGGTCCTAGTATCTCTTTTCTTACCCTTTGATGCATCTCATTTTCCTGTTGAGGGTCAAAAGTTGGCATAGGTCCTGCTAATTTCCTTACCCATTTCTTAGTCGACTTCCCTCCATTTGTCACATAAGTCCCTATTGTGAGGGACCTAACCTCTCTAACCCCTCACATAGATAGACTAATATATTTTTCATGTAATAAAGACCGACATTAGTTAATAAGGCCTATTTGATAAATATGAACAACTCAATGTAAAAAGACCTAATAGAAGCTTCCAATTCTAAAAATATCTTCATCTAGAATGTTCTTTAGCATATAGAATTAGTATAAATAAGAAGAAGCATGAGAAAGTTGTCTTGAGAATTATTCAAAATGTTATTCTAGATGCAAAATTTTAAGATATTGTTAATGTGTCAGACAATTCAATTCACTGCAGAAGAGGCCAAAAGGAATAATGTTAACCACTAGATATATGAAGATATATTTCATTTGTTCTACTCCGACAAAAAAACAAAGAGAATCGGATGTAACGATCTCAACGTTGAAGGGAAGGAACAAAGGTCCCAATGTATTTTAAAGGGGTTAAAATGCTTCCTCTCATAACCAAAATCTAGACCATTATATTCTTGAACTTTGAAGTAGCGTTGCATAAAACCACTAGATATATGTAGCTCTATTTCATTTGCTCTACTCCAACCAAAAAGAAAGAAAGACCATTATGTTCTTGAACTTTGAAGCAGCCTTGCATAAAACCACTAGATATATGTAGCTCTATTTCATTTGTTCTACTGCAACCAAAAAGAAAGAAAGAATTTGATGCATCGAGTTCGCTGTTGGAGCAAAGGAACAAAGGTCTCAATGTAATTTAAAGGGGTTTAAATGTTTCTTCTCATCACCAAAATCTAGACCAATATATTTCTGAACTTTGAAACAACCTTGCATAAACAGCAATGGATATCAGATGAGGTTAGAGATACCATTACTGCAAAACAAAAATTATAAATATGTTTCAAGAGTGGATATAGATGAAAACCCAAGCATTGAAGTCGTCCAAGAAGTATACTGGCTGTGAAGTTCTGAACATGGCTATAATACGGCATTGGCAAGCTGAGAACATTGAGGATATGAAAAGCAAGTTCGCTAATATTCGTTCTGAAGTAATTTTCTCACGTCTAAAATAAAAAAGCTATTTGCTTACGACTAAAATGAAGACTACGCATTGTGTAGGGTTAATGCAGTCTGTTTCAGAAGAAACAAATTTTTGCTCGCGTCGGCATGGATTAGTCGTTTGACACCTTGCAGAAAGAAAGAACGCGTGTTTTTGTAAGGGAGAAACCCATGTGAGACGGGTAAAAAGATTGGATCATATATTTCTTCCAATACGGTGCGTATTCATCGTTATTGTTCCACCCACAAAAAGAAATTTTTAAAAATCTATCTTTTGAGCTGGAGAGACCCATAACAATCCGCATGTGTTAGGTTTGTTGTCGCGGGATCCACCTCCACCACATGAGATACGGTTTAGTTTTTTAGGAACTGATATCTACCGGATCCTACCTAGATCCAATCAGATCCGGATCGGAACCGGGGATCCGCGCATCCTGAACTTCACCCCGCGTTTTCGATAACATAGCAATATACAAATCAATGCACACAGTAAGCAAGATAATGAACAAGATAAAAAGAGTATATAGATCTCTATCTTCCATTGCCCTAGCAAAACATGTACTCTGAAATGAACAAAATTCATTTACAATAATATGAACAAAGTTTATTTACTGAATATCCAATGTAAAACAGACAATAATTTGAGATCCATATAGGACAATCAGTATATGATTTATAAATGATTGAATGACATATTGATACAATCGATGTGATAGTATATACATTGACTAGTCACCACATTTGATGGCTCATGTCCTTAACTTGGGTCATCTCCCTTAATTAGGATGTCCCTTCATTTATATATATTAATATTATTTATTTGATGCTTATATATATTTATGTTTATTACATTGTTTATTGCTTCAACACAACCACAAAATCGCAATAACTAA
Organism: Picea engelmannii; assembly: GCA_009831015.1. Lineage (NCBI taxonomy): Eukaryota > Viridiplantae > Streptophyta > Pinopsida > Pinales > Pinaceae > Picea > Picea engelmannii. The sequence goes on along the minus strand of ML814323.1, from coordinate 61,364 downwards.
GAGAACACCTACCCACTGTCACCTTAGGCGGGTATTTCCGTCATTTAGAGATGAAGTAACACCTCAAGGGGGCAATCCCAGTGACGCTAGAGGGAAATGAGACGAAAAGTGGTATGATGGAAGTGTAGCCCCTAAAGGCCAAGATACTAAGTGCGGAAATGGCTTGGGAAAGAGTCTTGATGGTAGCCAATGGTTGCCAACATATATGAGTACCTTCAAAGGGTGATTGTACATGTCTGAGACACAATAAAAATCAAGTATGCACATAATATGTTAGGTGGACAAAGAAGTTAAGCTTGTTGTTCCTAATTGCAGCAGTAAACAATAATATATATCAGCAATAAAATGATAATAAGATCTGTAAATCAAGATGCTAAAAGTCTAGTTGAATAAGCAAGAGACAAGCTAGCAAATACTAGTTCAACTCAAGAATGAAAGAGCAAGACTCTAGCATGAAATAAGGCTAAAAGAAAAAGTGTTGTAGTGATGTAATTTGCAGCCTTATGGAGGACAAGATGTTAGAACAATCCTTAAAGCACAATGATGGAGGGTCGATTTTCCTTCTTAGGGTTAAAGATATTTAATGAAGCATAAACCCTTATTCAAGATGTCTAAAAAGCAAGATGAAATGGTAACATTTCCCTAGACAATGAAAACATATTTTTGTTTGATTTTTCTTTTGTTAATTTTTTGATTTTTATATTGTATAAAACAGGAAAGAAAATAAATTTTGGGTTTTGGGTTTTTTCTGGTTTGTTGTTGGGAGTAGACTTAGTGAGTAATCTCCACTTAGGGATTATAGAGTCAACAAATATGCCCCTCCAAGATTTGGTATAAAGAAGATAAGACATGGAAACCAAGGTCCTACAAGAAGGGTTTCCTCAACATAAATCCTTCACCAACAAGATCAACTATGGATTGGATAAAATACTAAAAACCCTTGCTAAGGAACCAAAAGTAAATCAATACAAGAGATTGATCACTTACCAAGTCAACAAAGGAGAATGGAAGAGCTAGAAACCCTAAACGTACTCGTTCTAAGTGATAAATTTATCCTTCAATGGATCGATCTTACTATCATTGTAGAAGTCTTGAATATTCACAATAATATCATTAATGAACCAAGAAAAATAACCAAAAAAGAGACAGCTCCAAAAATTGACACCAAAACTCCAAGAAAGATCTTCTATTAATGTATTGTAAAAATGATCTCCAACAATTCACAACGATTTGGAATAAGAGGAAATACTCTATTTATAGAGGAGGATTCTACATCACTCTCATTCTTTATTAATTATTTTCCCTAAATTTAGCCTAGGAGTCTAACAAAGAAGACTTTTCATCCACACAAAGAAAGAGACTAAGTCAATACATAATCAAATGATGTCACATGTACATAAAACACTCATGCAAGAGGAACATCACACAAATAATGGGGCCAATTTTCTCTCCTAACACAAAATTCCAAAGAAAGAGTGATTTGGAGGCCTCAAAACAAGGTGGGGTAGCTTTCATGCAATCAAAGGTTCAACATTACTCTCCTCCAAGTGGAAAGACCTCATGAAAGTGTGGAGAATGACCTCAAAATTGGGCAACCTCCTCATAATGTTCTCAAGGAATCATCAAGAGTAATATCCAAGGAAGGATAAAACCCTCAAATCAAGCAATGATACTCTGCAAGGAAAAGAAGATCCATCTCCAAGTCAATTCATTGCCCAAAGCACCCATATGGCTATCATAAACCTCGCACGTGTGGTTCGACCCCCTAACCATGTGGAAAACACCTCCAAAAATGGTAGAAGAAGAGGATCGTTCTAGGACTTCCAATGTAACTTGCATGTGTAGAGGATGTCCATATGTGCAAACGTAGCCCAAATTTGTCTCAAAGGATGTGACCATTGCCTTGGAATATGTGTACTACCTACCTAAATGTGACACTGCCTCGAGAGTCATTAAACTAGGTGAACATATGCAAAATCATCTTTGATAATAGATATCCAAAGTGTGATGAATACATAAGAAGGGATCCATGATTAGGAATACAATAAATGTGCTATACATAGGTGTGACAACCTTCAAAAAGAAAAACATCTTTACATCATATACAAAGGGGTAATGAGACTTATGCAACTCCCCTAGATCATGTGTCCTAGTAGATCCACCCAAGGATGGTTGCATACTTAACCAAATTCATAAATGACCGACATGGTGAGAGTTTACAACACCAAGGGGAAGTCAACCATAGCCATAAAATCAGGAGCAAATTTTAAAATGGGGACAAAAATGATGGACCACGACTCACCACATTAGGTCTGGAGATCCCAAATAAAAACCCCTAGCAATACATATAACATCTAAGCATGGAACAATACAATACATGAGTGCAAATACAACCACACTTTTGGTTCATCACGGTACAATAAGGCACATAATGTGCTTGTATTATGGTCCACATCTGGCAAAAAAACATAAGGTACACCAAGGTGAATCCGAGGTGTAACACACCATTTGAGTGTTCACAATCTAAAGTGTAATATTGAAAGGCCTTTACAAAAAAAACTTTCTTCATTTTATTAAAATCCATTTTTAGATTGTTTTGGCTTCAACAACTGAATGCTTTAAAAAATTTAAATACTCCTTTTTTGAGTTATAGCACTTAGTTTCATTCTATTAAATATAGCCCCTATATAACCTCTATTGACTTGTTCTTAGGGTTAATTCCACTTTAGCCTTCCTCTTAGGGATATTAAAGTTTTTAATTTGCCCTTTTTACTTATACCCTTTAGTTTATTAATGGACTTTATACCACAATTTGATAATATGATGATCCATTTTCATTTTGATAACAAGTGACACTACAGTGACTATGTCCCTGTCGAGAAGCAAGGTTGATGTTCAGAGAAATGTTTGTTAAACTCAATGCTTGTCCGCCATTTCAATAAACATTGAATTTGAAATAAAAATTTAAGGCAACGTTGAAAGCTCTAGCTTATGTAAGATCACATCATAAGATGGTGTGCTCTGAAAAATGTGTCCTTGTACTCCCCTTGATCCCTATTTTGTATATTTGGATACCATATCGATTGAACACCTGATCTTTCTTCTTCTTAGATATCCATTTCCACTTTGTCTTTCTCCACAAACTTGTTCAGCTCCAACATCAGCTAGATAATATTTATATGCTAGTGTTTCCACACTGCACTGGCCGGTTCTTTTTATGTTTGGAGGAAAGCAACGATACTTTCAAGCCAAACTGAGAGCAACTATAAGGAACAACAAGGCATGCTCTCCCAGAACGCTCTGCTATTAATTAATCTCTTTTTTCCAATTTTAATTAGATTGCACTATTAATCATTTTTTTGAGCATCCCTCGAGCTCAGTGCATCTAGATTCAACATTTTCTTTCAGGATTTCAAGATGCAAGTCATTTTATATTATTTATTGTATTAGTAGTTTTCAATATGTGAGTAATTTTATATTATTTGTTGTATTATTAGTTACAAAGAGAACCTATTGTAAAGCCTATAAAAGGGATACTAAACTCATTAATAAATCATAGAAGTTGTTCTGATCTCCTCCAATTTGGAAACTTCTCATGTCTTATATTTTATTCTTTGTCAGCTATATGTTCATATAATTTTTTTGAAAAAGCACAGATTGCCAAAACAAGGCTCATGCGATAGAGGTGCCCCCATTTATTTATTATGCCGAAAGGCGTACACCTATTGACAATGGGCACAATTAATTACCTTTTAATCTAAAATTATAATCTAATGGCTAAAAATTGAAGATGCTGGCATATTCTTCGTCGTCCTCTCAAATCAATGGATGAGCTTTTGATAAATTAACTTCCGCTCATTTATAAAGACATACGTTTATGTAATTACTTTTTCACATTTACTAAATAAGATTAAAAAATTACTTACTCACCACAAGATTGCCACGTTCAATGATTAAGATTTGATTATACTTAAAACAATGCTAAATTGACAGGTGTGACCTAGCCGCCTTCTTTTCTAACAGGTAGTGACCACGTTTTTATGAAGGTGAAGCACGTCGGCTCCCATTTAAGTAGAATGGCAGGTGTCGATAACAAGCACGTTTTTACCTCTGTTTACGAATACAATGCAAATCCTGAGATTGATATTTAAGATTCTTTTTCATTACTGCCCGGATTTGTCTCGCGACAATCCTGATATTCTATTCCTGGTTAATCACTTGATTATGAGCAAGGTTTTGCTGCACATCCCTGAGTAGTATTGAATATTTTAACTTGGATTTAATATCCAAATGAGAGTTTTCACTCAAGCATCAAATTCGTTGAAGTTTATTAAGATGGATAACCTACACTTCAAAAAGCTATTTGGTTTAGGTTTCTTATCGCCACAATGCACAGGTAGTCAAATCCTTCGTTTTAAGTTTTAATGGCCATAATTTAATGATTTCGAATTTCAAGGTTTCATATATAAAAACCAGAGGTTAGTTTTTATTTTCTCTGTCTACATCTTTATCTTTGTTCTTGAATGAATAATAAACCCCAAATTAACATTTATGCTCTGATCCATGATTGTCTAGCTCTATTTTTGTATAGGAAATTTGACCTGTGACAAAAAAGAAATTAAGCAAAGAAGACTACAAATATAAGGAAAATTAGAAAAATACGCCACTGCAATTGGGTTTGCTTGACAATGGATACTGAAGGCAAGATGTCCGTTGAAGCCCGATCCAGTATGGGTTTCGATCACAGAACTGTACAACTGCTTGCTCTGGACAATCCAGGGCTTCCATAGTCGAAGAAGGAAATGTTAACTTGTCGTAGGGCAGCAGAAGGGGATCGAAGAAATTCTAACCATGAAGAAGAATGAGACGAGAAATATCTGGGAAACCAGCCTTTTGGAACGCTTCAAGCTTCTTCATTAAATTCATCCAGCACGCACGTGGTCACAATATGTGAACCACATTAAATAATATGCACGAAACAATAGTTAGCCATTAGATTATAATATACAGGAAACAATATACACGCGCGTTTCATTTTTTTGGCTTCTTTCGACGTTAATCAGCCACGGTTTTGAGTGGCTGTGCTAGTTTATTTTCAACTAGATTTGAAATGCAACAATGAAACTGTACAAGACAACATGGAGAGAGTAGGAGAGCTCATAACCTCACTTACCTAGACGACGATAACATGTGGAAGTTTCAAATACCATGTAAAATTAGATGACAACATAAAGTTAGTGAGGGTGCGGAAGTGTTAATGGCCCAATGAACATCTACCAACAATTCTATGAATGGAGAATGAATGATGACAAGTGATATGTTGTATGCAATACCTAAGTGATGACGTAGCGTGCGAAACAACCAAATTTGTTGGCCTAATTTTCTTTCACCCTTTTTTTCATTTTTGTGTTTAAGTTGTGTCTGCAATTTATCCTATGTCAGCAAAATGGATATGCTACAGTTGAGAACAATTTGTATCATTAAAGTAAATGATATGAATACGCCTTAACCGAAACCTCCATTGAAGAGATTTTAATATTGTCACCATTCAAACACGTATGTGAAATTATTTGAAAGCCAATGTAGAGTTAACAAGTGTATACATGGTGCATGATGAATGTCGTTTCCCTTCCAACTATCCTATACTTCATGACATTTGGACTATCATTGTGAACTGTGCATTTTGGTTGCAACGCAAGTAACGTTTGGCGAAGACGGCCATAAATGGTTACTCTTGGAAGAAACCAAACGTCGGTCAGAAGCTGAGGATACTACGAAACACAAGTGCAATGGCCAGAGAAACGATTTCATGTATGCTCAACAGGGTCTCTGTCTGAAGTAGCTTCGTTGCCATAGATTTTGGCAATGATTAAGCATTTAAGGCGTTGGGTTTTAGTCTGAAGTAGTTGCCATTGGGATTCAAACCGGTAAGAACTGGGTCGGTCCAGAGAGTGGCAAGCAGCAGCTGGATACACTCAAGGAAATTTCTCCTTCCACTACTAATATCCTTCCTTAAGTAATTGCATGACCTGACCAAACCCATTTCAAAACAATCTCTGGTGAATGTAAGACTCTACCCAGAATTTGGGAACAACCAGAAAAACGACCAAGCACCTGCAATTGAGAAGTGACAAGAAGCACAGAAAGACTACTCACATTTTAAAGATTTTGCAGAGAATCATTGTCATTCCAAAATATCTGATAAAAAGTTTGTATTGCTTAAAAATTAAAAATAAAGACCAAGTGCCTGGAATTGAGAAGTGACAAGCAGCACATAAATTGTAATGTCCCTCACCTCTTGATGAAGAGAGTTGGAGAGACTCAGTTGTTTAGCTTTCTCCACTAAACTATAGTCTTAGTCATATAGGTATATTGGGGACAAAGTCAACCAGAAAACATAATATTCTAAAGTTAAGTTGATTTTGTGGAAAAAGGGTAACTCAACGAAGAAAAAGAAACCATGAGTTAGGTTAAGAGTTAACCCTAGAGGTAAACTAACTCAACAGAGGAATAGATTGGAGCTATAAAGGAAAGGGTAGGATAAACTAACTCAACAGAGGAATAGATTGGAGCTATAAAGGAAAGGGTAGGACGCACTCCTTATTTATTCTGGATTATTATCTTTAATATTTTCATTGGAGCTCTTGAGCACAATTAGTTTTGAGGGTTTTGAGTCTAAAACCCTAGAGATCAACTCGGTGGTGAAAGATTCCACCTTTCTTGATCCAGGCTTGGTCCCGGAGGTGAAGTAATCCTCCCACACCATTCTACAGTGTTGCAGGTTGGTTTTACAGACAAATTCTAGGCTAGGGCACAACCCGGGGGGTTTCCAACTAGGGGGGCGCACCATCTTGGAGATATCGGTTCAATCTGAAGGAAGGAGGTATTTTGGAAAAGCAACACCTAGGTTCTCTTAGTAGGGTCCCTCGCATCATTCTTGGTCAATTCCGAAGGAGTTTATCTTTGCAGTTTATTTCTGGGAGCTTGGCACAAATTGGAGAGGAGAGTGCATTGCAGAAAGTGGTTTTCAGTGTTTGGAGGCTCAACTCTTCATAGATTGGCTTGAGACTTCACCATTTTGGTAGCATTGGCCCGATCTACGTTCTAGTAGAGTTTGGTGATATTTGGAGGCTCCTAGAGGGGAGAACGTACCCTTCTTGACTTTATCAAACCCAGGGGGGTCGCAGTCCAGTTTTGGGATTGCCTAGTTGGACGAGCAAGACTTCTCAAATCGGCTTGAGACTTGGTCTGAGGTTGGTTTCTGTCAACCCGATCTACATTCCGGGAGAGTTTTGAGGAATTTGGAGGTCAAGAAAGAGATGGTCGAAACTTGAGGGTTTGGCAGCATCCAGGCTAGGGCGCAACTTAGCCAGCTGGAGTGGTTTTGCAGTGTATTGACGGAGTTCTCCTATCTTCAGTCAGAGCTTGCTTGCTAGTGGCCTATATTGGTTGGCAGCCCATTTTGATATTATTGACGCTTTCTTCAAGATCTACAGATCTCTTGTATATGGGATCTCCTTACTATCTAAATAAATAAAGGTCGGATATGACATTGATGGTTCTCTAGTAGTGTTCTTATATCTTTTGTCTTGTTTATGATTACATGCTCATATCTATTGGTCAATCAACATTAAATAATCCAAATGCACATCTTTATGGATACACCTGCAAACATATGAACAAACAGAGTAAACAGTAAATAGTTAGTGTTCCGAGCAAAAAGTTTGGCTCAGAAACATTACATAAGACTATGCACATTTTTAATATTTTTCACAGAATCTTTGTCACTCCAAAATCTCTCATAAAAAGTTTGTATAGTGCTAGACTCCTTTACCAGTAAATTCAATAGGCATTTATGTTCGAGAAGGCTAACCCATCAAGTCGAGGATTTCCCAAGTTCGAGCAGCAACAACTTCGGGAACAGGTTTCTATCTCTTTACTAATTTCATTCTTTTCTTTGAACATATATTCAAAGTATTGTATTCCTATTCAATAGGGATTTCTATTCGAAAAGGCTAACCCATCAGGTCGAGGATTTCCAAAGTTCGAGCAACAACAGCTTCGGGAATAAGTTTCTATCTCTTCACTAATTTCTTTACTTTCTTTGAACATATATTCAAAGTATTGTATTCCTTGCTCGTCTATTCGTTAACATGGGAAATGAATGGCATGATGGAAGACGCAGACGCTTTTCGATCAGCTCTCCCTTTAGTATATAGGTCGATAGGCATCCATTTTCCAGTAGCTTTTTGTTCAACCCATTTTCTTCGTTGCATTGAGATTACTCAACCGCTGCATTGCATGGATAGACAACTATTTCCCTGCAGGCCGAAGGAAGGATGGAAATGACAAGAAATCTGGTGAATGGCTCATATGGAAGAGGCATCACTTTCATTTGTTGATAAATTTGTTCATCATAGCATAAATGAAGAACTAAATATTGTGAATGTGTCTACCAGTCTATTAATTGCATATCTATTTTTCCTTTTATTGGCATAATTTCATTGCCTAAACTTAGATTGATACAAAGTCTACGCGGGTGAAAGAAATAAAAATAGCAGGCCCCGCTCTTCTCTTTGTCGCCTTGTGAGCCAAAGGAAAATAATGAAACGAGTCTCGTAGCTGCTCTAACTTGCGAGGGCTAGGGTATCTTGACATCGATTAGTCGAGTACAACTTAGTTTGAGTCCTAGAATTTCTACTCAGAGTTCGTCACACCTGCACCGCATCCCTGTGGTACTTCCTTATCACGTATTTGCTCCCAACTAGTCCCATTTGAGAGGTCCATTTGCACGCACATTTTGGCCTTAGGAGCCTGAGACAGAGATGTATCTCATCTTCTAGTGCCTCATTTTCTTTCTTTCCCACCCACCCTCAGACTGAGGTCACAAAGTGGGGGGTGATCGACCTAATTTGATTCGGTGAGTTTGTTAGCGAACTGTAATCAGATGGGGGCATGGCCCTATTGCAAATTCAAAACAAGCAGCGAGAAAGGAAGAGGCGACATCCATTTCAGTTCCATTTCATGTACTCAAAGAATCTCTTAAGCCATAGGGACCGTGGAGAATTGATGACTAAAGGATGAATTAAGCCAAATTTTTTTTATAGGAAATGTCACTTAAACGTATGTCAAAGGAGAAATAAAACGAAAAGGTGTTAAGCAGGTACTTAATTAATTAATTACTAATTATTCACCTTAGGAGGAAAATCGCCTAGCTTAACTCGACCTCAATCAGACAGGGAGAGCAAATCGCACAATGAAAAAATGGTTTCAAGCGAGGGGATTAGATGAAGGAGAGATCATGCCACGATTTAATGGTGAAGGGCACAAGATCGAAAGGTTTACTGTACAAGAGACGGATCTCAATGCCAGGTCTAATTTGAACATGGTAATCGGCGAACTCAATCATGCAAATCAAGTCGAGGGTTTATTTTATACGTAGAGTTTGTGGATTGCGGGTTTTGGGCGAGGGCATTGACCAGAGATAATTACAGTCGCACTTGATACCTCAAAGATCAATAAATGAAAACCATCCCAAAGAATGTATGCAGGAAATCCTTCTATTCTACAACCCAAGTGGTTTATCAGTGAAAAGAAAATAGAGTTCGTCAATCCTTTGATCAAATTTTGCAAAGGAAACAATGCCACAAAGTTTAGATCAAATCCGCTATCGGAATATATCATTGACTACACCAGGTTTGGAGCTAGAAAAATAAATTTGAAACCCTAAGATCCATTTTAGTGATTATAAGTCATTTTGAATCCATTGGGTGTGAAATGATATCTAGATCTATGTGGAAAAAAAAAGGTGAATCAATTTGTCGGAATAGATATCTTGTGAAATCAACCAGCAAACAATAAGTGAATCAATTTGTAGGAATAGATATCTTGTGAAATCAACCAGCAAACAATAAATAACCAGATCTCGATTCATGTGAGTGCCAACCTTGCAAAATAATAATTTGAAGACAGATTAACACAAGAAAATCTGAAAGAAAAATGAATCATTAAAGGTCAAAAAAATATTAAAAAAATTTGACAAGAAACATTTAACCGGTTTATTTTTAATTAACATTTAACATGTTTATTTTTAATTAGGGAATTTTATAAGGAAAATGGCCTGCCATTGGACTAGGCAGTCACTCAGATATAGGGTTACTGATTTATAGTTTGTTGGCGTCTTCCCTCCACATAAGCTAGGGGAAAAACCATATCTGAGGTAGTCAATACTTGGAAAACAACTAAAACATGCTGGTATTCAATAAAACATATATATCGTAAGTAACAAAGAAAACATAGGTAGATGGCTAGAGTTACCTCCTAACTCTCCATCATATTCTCTAACATGCACCGCTTCCTCTTCAAATTAAAACATCTAAGCCACCCTCCATTCAAGCAAATAAATAAAACATCTAAGCCACCCTCCATTCAAGCAAATAAAAAACCCCAGAAATAATAGAC